>RDPX01000427.1:220509-234125 GCA_003991215.1 Morbakka virulenta | reverse complement strand
AGGACTCAGATGGCTAGGACACATGTTGCACCTGCCAGAAAAAACTCCGGCAAAACAGGCCCTTGCAGGGGCTCTGAAAACTACAAAGAAGCTAAGAGGCAGACCGGAAACCACCTGGATCTCAATGACTAATGCACAATTAGCAGAGAAAGGCCTGCCAAAAATTGGCGATACAAAACTAGAACAACAAGCTAGAGACAATAAGATGGAGGAAGATAACGAAAAACTGATCTTACAAACTCTTAAATATATGGATTTTAGCGCAATGTCGACAAACGACGGAAGGCGTATTTGATATATATATATGATATACTTTCGAACTGATTCTTAAGTGACTCACATGGATCATAGATTCAAACAAAACAATTGTTCAACGTATTTTTATTTGTCAACATTTTTGCTATTTAAGTGAGTAAAATTAATCAATTAAAGTGCTGAAAGAGACCATTTAATTCTGTGTAATATTATATGGAGTATAACTGATTATCAAGATAATTATAAAGATTATAAACCTGGGTTCTTTGTGTGAATCTCAAATATTTGAGCCATTTTCGAAAAAGCAAGACGAAGTGAAATATCTCCATCACCATATTTCTGGAAGAGTGTAAGACATATTGTTGATGTAATTGCTGCAGAGAAATTATTTTCCTTTCCTATGGTATTGGTTTCCTTTTCAATATTCTTTTTCTTTTCCCAGTCAAAGGTGTTATTTTTGTGTCAAGTAGCAGTTAAAACGTACTTTAGAAAAAGCTTACGACTCGTGACATGAGAAAGCTTCTATCTATTGCTTCAACTGAGTCCATAAAGTCCTGGATTTTTGAAATTATTACTAAAGAACGGAATGCTATGTTACTCCCATACTTCCACGTTACGCCAAGGCAAGTATTCGATAAATAATCCAGTACTTAACCTGACAAACAACCAGAAAATGGGTAAGTTCACAGTAGATTCCATAAAAATATTGTAGGATCGATGTCTGCACAGCCAAAGAGTCCTCCTTGCGTTGACTGACACAGCAGAGTGTATGGTGAAGGTCATTATTGGTCTACAAATTTTATTTCTCAAAGTTCTTTATCTCATAGAGAGAGCCCACGGCCTGCACAGGGTAGCGAAATTTGTAAGTGGTCAGTTTCCAGACATTGATCCGTTAGTGACCTCAATAAAAAAGATCTACAAAAAATTGGTCAAAAAATAACGTCCAAATCAGCTCTAGGTATACCTTTACCTCGCCTCCGCGTACAAGCACGATGGGAGTACTTGAGTAATTGCAATTGAAAATTTTTCTTAGAACTCCGGTCAAGTAAAAATGTGTGTAAGTGATTAAACGATGAAGATTCTGCATCTATACCTGATGCTTGATCTTTGTTAGAAAAGGATAGTGTCACTGTTGGGTTAAGTTACATCCCCAAGAACTTCGGTTTCCTACCGCCTGCTAGTAGTATGGTAGTTAAGGGTACGACATCATTTTCATCAATTTTTTCTTTTTTCCCCAACTGCGATGTTACTTTTCATACAATGTAAACCATTTTTATGGAAGTCAATCGTCAATTGAAATTATTTTATGGTTTTCATATGCTTTTTATTATTAAAGTTTGTTTACTTGCAATCAATCATCAAACGTAAGTCATCTAATTTAATCCATAGCATAGTCACCACTTGATACACGTTTTAAATTCAACAACCAAAAATAGATGTATAATAATATATATCTAAGGATAAATTATGAAACAGAATACACATATATTAAATAAGATAGATAAACGGTATGAAAATGAGGCTATTACAAAATGCGGTTTTGATACAATTAAATTGCCTGTGATCGATAACGTTTAATCCATTATACAATATTGTAACAAGTGAAATGAAAAAAGAGTTTTAACTATATTTTTGAGAATGATACAAAAGAAACAATCCCAATACGACCAATACATTTATTAAGGCTCCATTAATTTTAAAGAAAATAAATGTGGTTTTTGTAACATGGCTATACTGAAATCTAGTGAACAAATACAAGAAACTAGTGAATAAATAGAGCAATCTAGTAAAATAATATAAGAATTTTGTTATGATGAACAGGAAATAATAATTGACGATGAAGGAATGATCATTTGTAAAATATGTGGATCATTTCATGGTTATAAAAATGCTAAAGAATTTCTAGATTTCGATAAAAATAGATGTGAAATTATTAATCAGTATATAACAGAAACTCATGTTTTAAATATAAAGTTTAAAATTAATACTATACAAAAAATATTCATCAGGTCCAGAAGGCTAAAATACTGAAAATATTTAATGAGATGGATATGATTCTTTCGAAAATTTCAGAAAAAGGATGATAATCCTCAATTTTATTCCAAAGTATCTGTATTTTACGCTGGATCTACCATTTCAAGAAATCAAAGTATCTAAACCACCTAAGACTTTAATTGAGAATTTACTATACTTGAAAAGAATTCTATTTCTAATAGGAGATGAGATACCTAAGATTATAAGAAGTAAATTTCATTATTTTTTACTACTAAATTTTCTCCACTCAAAACCTGAAATGTTTCCTATCAATGGTAATGAATTAAAACAACGACAAGTTATATTTTCAGGTATATTATAACAATATCCACGACCTTTTTCTATATTTAGCGTAAAGACGACCAAAAGCATCTTGAAATGCGCAATGTAAATGACAACATTTGTACCAAATTGTCTTTCTAATACATGTGCACAATAACCATTTCCTGCTTCAATTAAACCAATCTCTTGATTGTCTTCGGTCATAATAATTCAATAGTTAATAATTCATCAAGGACTTTGTACGCTAATAATTGATAAACCATTGCGCTTATTAGAATCTGATAATCAATTGTTGTATACACATTTTTTGTTTCTTTAAAATTGTTTTTTCATGTATTTTAAACAAATTTGAGGATTAACCATAAATATATAGTGCATACAATTTAACTTTCAATGAACATAAAGTTATTGCATCGTGATCAATACTATACCAGCTTTTTCAAACAAAATGATGATGTATTTTGGTATCCACATCTGCAATAACTCTTTCTTTATAAAGCCCAAAAAATGGTTTAGAGCCACATATAGTACAACAGAACCATTTGGGATTTCAGTACCAAATATCATTTGTGTAGATCCTGTTGATGTTCTTTCAGCAAAATTCACAAAGTGTCTTCCCACTACATCAAATACCAGATTTGTTTGATCGTGCTGGTGCATTTTAGTGAATAGAAAAGCAAGAGTACTTATTTAATTCACATAGATTTGCTTTGAAATGGAAATTATCAATGACGTTCCTCCATAAAAAGATTCTTGTAATTTTTCATTATCGTTACTTGTTGCTGATCCAATAACAATATGATTTTCTATACGTTACCAATACAACAAATTCACCCTTTGGTGTGAAGGAAACGAATTTATCAAAAAAACAACGTCGGTACCGAATAACCCGTATCTGGTCCAGTATAAACCATCGAATCAGCTCAATTTATAAACAAGAAATATATTAACAATATCAGCACTGCTACTAGAAATATTAAGATTGACATCACTTATCATTCGTTGACTATTGTTAAAACTGAGATAAAAATGGTTATAAATTTCATTTGCTTTAGTACATATTGTTGGTTGATTGTCTGTAGTTTTTAGGTCAGCATGACTTTCAAACAACGTCTGGTCACTTCGATACTTGTCTTCTTGAGCTATCATATGTAACTTCTGAATAGTAACAACGGTCTAGTTTATATATTGAGGCACCATATCTTGTATATTGTTCCCATAGTAAAGTATGACTAAGTAGGTCATCTAAATGTACTCATAAATATCTGTAAGATACGACTGATGGATCGAATGTCGGTATTTTGAAGACCTAATAGATTTACTGTTCATATTGATTCCACCTTCAATGCTTCCTCCAGTGCCCTTATGGACATTATTTCTGTTTACATAGTCTAAGGTAACAGTATCTCGACCAACAACGGGATCTGCGACGTCAAATGACGAGATGTCATTTCATACTCCACCTGTTATGTTGTAAAAGAATAATATCATTTTGTGTTCTTTGTTATTCATGATGACCATCATAAAGTCCGGTAATATTAGTAATAAAATAATCGATACTTTTAAGTAGTTTTTTTTTCTTTTTTTGTTATACCTAGTTTATGTATGTGAAAATACTTTAATTACATAACACGAAATTCCCAAAGACCTCTGGTTTATATAAAAAAGACAATAAAAACCACGTAACACAACCGACAGCTCTTGATATTGACTGCTGTTATAAACGTAGTTGACATCTTATTTGTCAGACAACTTAACATATTCTTGGAGACAGACCAGCTAAAAAGATTGAAATATTCAAGCACATATGGTTTAATATGCGTTGCTACCAATGCGTTCCTCAAGATCTTTGATTGCCCAAATTGACAACATAATGATTTTTTTAAGATGATCTTGTATTTGATCCCACGAAATCACAGCATTGAAATTTATAATTGATAAATATCACACCTAGTTATCTCTTTCATTACTTGATATTGGAAAATTAAGGAATTGTGGTTTTTTAAAATATCCTTTTAAATGGGGGAGATACTGTTAAAGGGTGAGTTTTTGCCTAGAATAAGACCTTCCCCAGTTTTTTTCCTTTTGGTTTTTTTCCATACCCATATCAACAGATAAATCCCAACTGCCTACGAAATGAGGAGGCTGATATGGTACTAAAATATCAGAGTATAGATGGTGTTGCTATCCATATCCTGATGATTTTTTGGTTGTAGAGTTTTGTGGTAGAACTTTAGGTGCACTTAAACCGGAGCTCTATTTTAGAGACCAGCACTACGGGATCTAACAGGCATAAGAATTCCAATACTAATGTGGCCTGGAGACGCAGCAAGCGAGCTGAGCTGCCAGCCGGTTCCAAACCCAGAAAAAGACAGAGGATAGACGTCAGGAAGAGCATCCGGTCGTTAATAAACCATACCACAATAAAATGCATGCCAGGGACAATCACGGTATCAAATCATGCTAGGGCATACCCTGTAAACGATGCTCAGGGGGTAACATGGCCTCAACGCTGTGAAAATAGGACGAGCGGGGCAAAAGAATCTCACAGTGGCAATCCTCAACATCAAGACACTGACTGGAAAACCCAGGGAAATTGCAGACATGACGAAGAGGAGAAAACTGGAAATACTGTGCCTGCAGGAGACAAAATAGACTGGTGGGAAGTCAGGAAGTAAAAAGAAGGCTATAATACCGATACAAACTATACTATAGTGGCTTAGATAATATACCTAGGGGAAGAATGGTAAGACAAAGCGATTTCAATGGAAAGAAAGTCTGACCGAATAATTTTTATGGGACCAGTTACACCGGACAGGACGTACAGCATTATATTGGCCTATGCTTCACAGCAGGGATGTGATGATGCAGAGAAGGAAGTTATGGAACCAGCTAGACGCGGTGACAATGAGCACACTGGAAAGTGAAGAGATCATTTTGACAAGTGACCTAAATGGACATGTGAAAAGAGACCAGGACAAGGGTTGGGTACGATAGCATGGGGGAAAGTCAGCGGGGAGGAGAAAAGAGGAAGGGGAGACAATCCTGGAGTTTGCACAAAGGAAAGATCCAGATCTGACAAATACATACTTTACAAAGAGTGACGAGCAGACTTACACATACAAATTTAAAGACAAAAAGCTACCAGCAAAAAAGGCTTTTTATTCTATTCTTAATAATGAACCCATTTCAAACGAAGATTACAATCATGCTCAGAAAGTATGAAGTGTATTTAATTTAAACGATATGGATAAATACCATGATATATAACTCACATCTAACATCCTTTTGTTAGCTGATGTGCTTGAAAACTTCAGGACAACATGCTTACAATACTACAAAGTAGACCCATGTCATTATTTTACAGCACCTGGTCTATCATAGGATGTTATGTTGAAAATGACAGACGTCAAATTAGAGTTGATGACTGATGTTGACATGTTTCAGTTCATTGAAAAGGGAATAAGGGGTGGAACTTATCATATCGCTCATCGTCATGGTAATGCAAACAATAAATACATAAAAGAGTACAATGAGAAGGCGCCCTCAAAGTATATTATTTATTTGGATCCCAACAATTTATACTGTTGTGCTATGAGCCAGAATTTACCCACTGGTAGTTTTGAATGAATGAATAGAAAACAGATTGATAAAATAGGCTAAGTATAAAGAAAATAGTAAAAAATATTTGATTCTAGAAGTTGATCTGAAATATCGAAAAGAAATACATGACTCACATAATGACTCTAAATATTGTAAAAAAAAATAGCAGACAAATATTTCAACAGCCTTAGTTAATAATCTAATTCCCACTTTAAAAGCAAAAGTAAGGTATGTGTTTCATTATAAAACCCTTAATTATATACCAATCTTGGTGTTTAAATAATAAATCTTCATCGAGTATTAGAGTTCCGTCAATACCCTTCGCTTAAAAAGTATATCAATATCAACATTACCAACAAAAACTAAGTTTGCTAAAAACTCCTTCAAAAAATATTTTTTTAGTCTTTAGAATTTCAGCGTCTTTGGAAAAACGATGGAAAATTTAAGAAAGCGAGTAGATGTAAGACTCATCACTGATAAGAAAAATGTAACAAAAATAGCTGCTAAACCAATATATGTTAGAAGTAAGATTGTTTTAAAAAATCTAGTTGCTGTGCATAACATTGAAGAAACATTAATCCCTAACAGGCCGTCTTTATGTGGGTTTGTGTATTCATGATCTTTTAAAGACTTATTTGAAGATTTCTTTGATATCATCTCCAATCTAAACATATATGGCAAAGACATGAGAATTCTAATCAATCTTTAGTGGGAGCAAATTGCAGCAGTTCGAATCGATCAGGAACCCAGAGGATGTGTGAAGACAGAGATGTGTAATATCATCGGATCTTTTAATGTCTATAGTGAGATAATACTGCGTGACATTAACGAAATGGATAGTATCAAAGTTGGGGGTGTAGACCTGAAAGACCTTCGATACACTGACGACACTGTACTGACTGCCAACTCCGAAGAAAACTTAAAATAAATATTGGATATAGTGGTGAAAAAAAGCAGACAGCGAGGCCTGGAATTGAACACCAAAAAACAGAATCTATGGCTATATCAATGCGGGCGACAGCACGTGTTTACACGAACCAGTGTTCGGATGAAAGAATACAACAGGTGAACAGTTTTCGACATCTGCGAAGCACAATAACATCAGGTTCAAAATTTTTGTCCTAAATAATAAGCAGATTTGTGATGTCAAAAAACACATGCAACAACTTGAGAACAATATTTACCAACAGGATCATCAGAAATGATACGAAGATCAGAGCACTGAAGATATATGTATGGTCTGTACTGCTGTATTGATGCAAAAGCTGGACTCTTAGCAAGGATGCGAAAAGAAGACCAGAGGTGGTCGAAATGTGGTACCTAAGAAGGATGCTAAAGATATTGTGGATGGAGAATAAATCAAACAAGGAGGTGATGGAAACAGCAAATTACAGAGATCGCTCATGAAAATCATTCGTAAGAGACAGCTTGAATTTCTGAGACATGTATAAAGGAAAGGCGAACTTGAATAGAAGATGCTATGTGGCAAAATAGAAAGGAAGAAAAGCAGGCGTAGACAGAGAACAACATTCATGAACAGTCTTAATAATGGACAGAACAAAACACATTAACGAAAGCCGAGTTGATAAGAAAGACGGACCACAGGGAAATTTGGCACGCCATGGTCGTCGATGTCACTTCCAGAACTGACACTTGAAGAAGAAGAAGATAGCTTAACATATGAAATAGAGGCTGATAATGTGCATCTAGATATTTGGAATGATAAAGTGAAATTTGATAATAGTGACTATCTGGAAACCTCATCATATTATGATAAATGAATAAAAAAGTAATTGATAAATTCAAAGATGAAGCTATTGAGATTCCAATCACTGAATTCATAGGTTTGAGATAAAAAACATGATAAAAAAAAGATGATAAAAAAGGGTAGAAGGACTGCCAAATGTGTTAAAAAGAACATTGAAACTAAAGATAAAAATTATAAAGTTTTACTGAATAACAAACATGATGAAAACAATAAGAAGTCAAAATCATCAATTTTTAAGTTATGAAATAAATAAAGTAATGCTATGTTGCTTTTATGATAAAAAATATATATATTAGGAAAGGGAATAAATAGTTACGCTTACGGACATTATAGGGAATAAGAAAATAACAAATAATAAGTCATAAACTACGATACAGCAGCACATTCTTTATATGATTAGTGGTTAAAGTGATAGACTTCAGCATCTTGAGGTGATCTCATTGAGAAACCTTACCACAAATTTTACTCATAAATTTTACTAATATGTGATGACATTTTATTATTGTATGATAAATTGTATTGCGTTATCATGGCTCTAAGGGTAGCAAAAAATTTTAACTAACCTTCAATACAAAGAAAGTTTAAACGTGTTTAAATATATTAATAGGGAATCTCTTAGTTCTGGGATTTTAGACACATCATGAGATTATGAACTCCCTTATTTGCTCCTATTCTGCTGATGAAAAACAGACAGACATTCTCCGATAATAGGAACTATAACAAAGACATCAATTTCCAATCTTCATTTTGAAAAGTTAGTGGGGTTTTTTCTGCCAATCATTCACTGCCGAGTTGTACCACAACAACATCTGCTTTTTAATTGTATTCTTCGGAATTAGGTCATTCATACTCACTATTCAAATTTATTCAAGAGGGAGGATGCGCAGGGCTGTACAGTAGAAGATCCAATATTCGCTACGACGACTCCTGACAAGGGAAAGTCAGAAAAAAAGAAGAAGACACTCTTTATTCAAAAATGTAGGAGACAAACAAAGAGATGTTATCTTAAAATGGTATTCACTGCAAAATAATAATGATGTGTATATATAAAACATTTTTTCTTCTAAGTAGAAAAATGCGACAGATCACATGGCATCTTAATGATTACACATCTAACAACTTAGAATGTCCATCTACCAAAATCATTAATATTTCAATCATAAACAGTTCAGTAAAATCAATTTGGATACGGTTTTATAACCGACAAAGCGATCTCAATGAGTTAACAGATGTTTTTGTCATATTTGGTAGTACTTTATGAGAGAGCTTGTATAAGGATACTTTGTGTTCAATATACACATCAATATTTGGTGACTATGTATGTGATCGGACCAGATATTTCAGTTTTAATCTTCACTGTAAAATGCAAAGCGGTCATATGCAAACTGGTAACCTGCACTTTGTTAACAGTTAACTGTTCTCTATAAACTAAACTACATCATTTCTGACTCCTGGTTTCAAAGATTGCTATCTTTTTCTCCAATATTGTTCAGTGGAAAATGCGATAGTGTGAAAGAATCATCATTTTGATGAGTTGACCAAGAATCAATATTAAAAGCATATTCAAACAATTGTATATCCCGTCGCTGTAGATGGAATGCAGGGAGTACTGGAAAATTCGTTTTCGGTCTTAAGATAGCTGTAAGCGTTTTACAGTCAGTCAAGAGCGAAACTTCTTCCATGGAGATACTTGTGAAACGTTTGGATGAAAACGAAAATAACAGGTTAATCCTATTTTTCTGTCTGAGAATAATCTCTATCCGATGAGTTCAAAGTGCATGGTTCGTAGACAATTTGTTTGTTTTTAAACTTAATATTCGTAGCATTGCACTGAAACTAAAAGTTTTTTGGCCATTCTGCATGCCCTACTACAGTTCTTTGTCTGTACCCACTCAATATCATTTCCTAATGGGCGTGCCAGGGGTGCTTCTACCACAGCTATGTTTGATATAAGCGTCTGATAATAATTTTATATGCCAAACCAAGAGTGTCGTTCCCACTTATTTGGAAGATCTTCAAGTTTCAGAAATTGTAAAATGTTTCTCATCTTCTTTGGTGAATGATGAATGCAATCTCTTTATACCGTAAATGAAAAATACTAAACCTGATTGTGCTTGGAGTAACATTTTTTTGTGTTTATGCAATTGGATTTGGATACTGAAGCCTTTAAGATATTGCAGGGCAGTGTGAAGATAGTGATGTTGTTCATGCACTCTAACTCCTGAATGTCTCAAAGAGCATGGTCCAAAGTCCATTGAAACATGATTGTCGACCCTGGAGAGGTATCAGCCTCTACGTATTTGCAAAGTGAGTTATATATTCCTTGCAAAGTCTTTAGGTTTTGTTGGATGGTGACATTCTTTGGTGTCGTTTTTCCATCGTTCTATTCTGCTATTTCACGATTTTAACAATCATGCCTTTTAAGACTATCTTTGATAAAATTGAACACATCTTACGTCCTGCCCTCTTTAAAAAAGCAAAGCAAGTTCTATTTCATGCCTGGTTTGTTAGCTAGGGCTATCGCTCCTCGGCCTTTTGGCTAAGATTGTATGTAGAACTCTTGATCCTTCTTGTTTGTTTTTTTTATTTTGAGTCTCTCTCTGCAGACGTTATGGCCTTGACACACTGGGATACTGATTTTTTACTAATCAAGAGCAAGTACTCTCCAACTGAGGGACTTTTGGAAGCTATTCGTATTTTTCCATCTGTGGTGTTTTGCGCGGTTTCTATCTGTCCTTACTTATTCTGTCCCCTCTATTTCGATCTTTGTGGGATAGGTATCTGTTAAAGGAATTAATGCTCCTACTGTTTACCATAGGTGCTATTAATGAAAGACCCAGTTTTTTGGCTATCGGTGAAGAATTGTTTTGTACATGTGGCTTATTCACTTTCTATTGGGACCTCTTGCTGGTCACCTATACGATCGGTAATGACAAAATGGATTAATGTCTGTGCTTCACTTAATGTGATACTTCAAGTCTCTATGACAGAAGCTTTTGAAATTTTGATGTGCGCACTAAAGATATAACAATAGGCATTAGGTGTCAGATTTTCTGACTGTCATGGAAAGAGGGTCAATTTTAAATTTCACTAATATATGTTAATAACTCATAATAATAATGATAATAATAATAATAATAATAATAATAAAAATAATACTAATAATAAATTGAAATTTAAGACACGGAATGACCAAAGTAACACAAAGGAATTACAAAGGTCACAGTATAAGTGGACATAAAGTATGATTGCTAAACGATTCTTAAACACAAATACAAAACTATTGAAGCACTAAATCTGCCTATTTTATGCTAATCATATCATAAACAGACTCATTGCGATAAAGTCCAGTGCCTCTTTTGAAGTTTAAGAGGCTACATAGCAATTTGTCTTTATTGAGAAAGAAGAGAAGAACGCTAGGCCTAAAGATGAGAACCAGCTTCGTATACTTGAGTTGTAAAACAAGAAATTGTTACAAATGCTTGTTGTATTAAAAAAATGAAAATTTGAACTATTTTTTCAAACTAACCCAAAATTTTGAGGAAGTAAGAGTAGTAACATTTATGATTAATAATTAATTAGTTAGCAAAATTAATATTTTAGGGCCAAAAAATCAAAAAAGGTAACTGAATTCTATACAGGATCTTATAGAACTGCTTTAAATTATTTTGCTCCAACACCACAAACATAAACCAAGAAATGATTGGTCCTTATTTAGCAGCTCAAAGGGATCAAAATTTGTCGTCACTTTATAACTTCAAAAATGGCCGTCTTCAAGTGCAAGTGTAACAAATAGAAGCAATTTCTTTCGTCGAAGAATTTCAAATTTTCAAAGACCAAATTCGTGTCTGATGAGAGTTCTTTTCCATCTGCCCGGTTCGTCACTTACAGCTGGCTCCGTTACAAACAAGATGACAAATTGCCCTCTTTTACTTGTGCCACTAAGAAAAAGAAAAGAGAAGGGAAAGGGAAAAGGTCTAGGAAAATAATCGCGAGGAATTCGCTCACGGAAGAAAGTCCAAAAAAGTTTTGATGAGTACCACCCATCAGCACATTATAAGAAAACCATCTTGTTTCATGTGGTTGCTCCTCAATAAGGAGATGTTATGAAAATGACGAACTATCACACAGCAAGGTCAAGGTTAGAAGAACTCCGCTATTTCATCCAACTCTCTGGTGCCTGCAGTTTCTTTGAAGCCAGAATATCGCATTTGAATAAACAGCATGAAGATGAAAAATATTTTTACTCAAATGAGAATACAAATGCTAACATAAAAGAAAAAGAAACTCGAGGTGGCAGGGGCCAAACTTCGAATTCAGATTAAATGTTACAATCACCACTCTATAAGTTCCTACTGAAGCTTTTAGATTAGATACAATATTGTAAAATGTGTTGAGATTTGTCATTGCTTTGGTTGGTAAAGTTTGCAGACGTTTTCTTTCACTGGGACACTCTCTTTTGCCAGTCAACATTCGAAATGTCATACCCATGTCGATCAATCGAAGTAGCGGATATAGAGCACTCTAAACGTTGTACTGGGGAAAGAAGAATCTACAAGCAGCCCGTCCAAAAGCAAAACAAAACATTCCCAGTCTTCTGATACAACAATGAAACTAACTCCCTACAACAATCACAGAGGCTCACTCTAACACCAACTCTAAGAGCCAGCTAGCCGCACTTCACCCCTAGTACGCACATCACCCATTGGTGCTTTGTCATTAGAAAATTTTCCAATTTTAATTGACCGATTGGATAATTATTATTTGACAAGACAAGAAGACAAGGGGCCATAATGAAAATAAGGTCTTCATGATCTGTATTATGCTACCCCTGCCACCGTTTCTCTAGATTATCGTCCCGCCTGTTTGTTTCGTTCTTTTTTGTTTCTGTTTACTCTTATTTTTTAACTATTTTGGATAACATGTATTAGGTTTTTACCATTTAACTTTGAACATTTGTATTTTTTTTCATCATCATCATCAGGAACGCTGTGCGTCGCTCACGCCATCTGGTGTAGATGGTTGCGACATGGCGCGCCTAATCAGGGATTGCCAATGTTTTCTGTTACTGGCTATTTCTGTTAGTTTTTCAATGTTTTCATTTGTCAAAACACCTTCACCACTTTTACTGATTTTTCCATCACCATTTAGTTCTATATTAAGCCACTTGATATCTTCCTCCATTTGTTTTGTCCATGTTTTTATTGGTCTTCCTTTTGGTCTTTTGACCTTTCTCACCGCCTCATGCAAAGCCTGTTTTGCTGGTGTTTCTGGTTCCAGACGAAGGAGATGTCCAGTCCATTTCAGCCTTCTTTCTTTTATGATCTCAGACCATGCTCTTTGTTTGGTGATTTTATATAACTTCTTGTTTGATATTTTCTTTGGCCAGCATATGCCCAGAGCCCTTCTCAGGATCTTTCTCTGTGTGACATCAATATCATTTTCCTTCTTTTTTGTGAGAGTCCAGAGCTCACTGTTGTACATATATATGGGTGTAACATATGCGTTGATAATCCTCATTTTTGTATGTACCTTAGTTTTCTTATTTTCAATTATTTTCTTTTTCTCATTATAGGTGTTTAATGCTAGTGCTTTTCTTCTCTCCATATCCTTTCCTGTATCGATGTTACTGCCAAGATATTTACACTTCTTCCATTCCTCATCTTGGCTTCTG
>RDPX01000427.1:196053-211349 GCA_003991215.1 Morbakka virulenta | reverse complement strand
AGGAAATATTGTATTCAGCAGTTTTACTGTTTTTGTATTTTTACCTTGTAGCCTGAAGATGAAGTATTAACTTCGAAATATATTGCAAAATTAATGGAGTGACATTGTTGGCTTGATTATATATTTTAAAGTAACCTGAAGGTACTGAATCTGAAAATCATATCCATTGTTTTCCATTAGCTCTAGTTTTTCTTTCACAGGCTACCCTTATTTGGAAAACATTTTGCTTCTAGATCAGAAGAAATTTATCATCATACGGATAAAAAACTTTTTTACGGGACTGTTTTCTGTTACAACAAATAGGTAGAAGTTTCAAATAAGAGATAAGGAGTCATTGTTGATCTTGTATGTCCAAAATATTGTCTTCAACATGATAAAAATTTGCATTTTTGAGATTTTCCTGAATTTTCTGAATCAGGCACGTTGCGTTTCAAATTCCAGCAGTAACCTGCCATCATTTTTATGTTCCATTTTCCTTGGTGTCTTTCCTTTTCTCTATTGTTTTTATGTCTTGGTTGAATTCCTCGCCCTGCTCATCGCTAACATCAACGAAATTTTCAAGAAATTGACCCAGGTGGCTGTGGAGAAAATGCACCTTGACGCTCATTTTGATAATGAGAAACGATAAGAAAAGGTAACGTGAAAGAAAAACTAGAGCTAATTGAAAACAATGGATATGATTTTCAGATTCAGTACCTTCAGGTTACTTTAAAATAGTTAAACATTTCGGACACCGCGCCAAAAAAAATTTTATGTTGACCTGTATAATCTATACAAACAACAGATAACATTTTTTTACTTTATCTTGTTATTGATTAACGAGGCCTAGAATCATTTTTAGGTTGCTTTTTCTGTTTAAACTTTACATAAAAAAAGTATTTTTCCGAGTTCACTCCCTTTAATTTATTCCCACATAGCTTTGCGAAAGTAAAGGCTGTTACAGTAATTTGAATTAAAAATTGTACAGAAAGTCAAAAGAGAAGTATGAATATGTTGGAAACAGATCCTATTTTTCCCTGCCAACATTTCTGAAAGGCACTTTTTGACCTTTTGACGAAGATCAGTTGTACAATTTTGACCCAGCTGATCAGATGTAGGATTTCAACTATGATAAGTTAAATACTGCTGCTGCTTTACAGGCCGAGGCTCAGGATCAATTGAAAGGGAAGGTTCCATCATAGTAAAGAGGTCTGGAATTTTATCAACAGTACATTATTTGGTCGACCATATATTGCACTGCTTTCTCCTACCGGTTTGTTTGGGGTTTTGTTGTTGTTGTTGTTGCTTTTTTTAGTCGTGCCCTATTCGCTAGACTGCTTTTCGGGGTGGTTTTTTCGGTAGCTGTGACATTGAAAAATGATACATTTGGTTAAGTATAAGAAAGAATAAGAAACGCCTTGTATTTGAAGACTTTACTAATACTCCTAATTTTGATGGCATTCTTTCTGTTAGACAGCCAAAGATCAAGCCCTTTTAACACACAGTGCTAAACATGGCTATAATGGCTCAATCCTACAAGCAGTTGCAGTATACCATGCTCTAAGACTTAGCAAATCCTTTACTGTTGAGGAATATATTAATGAACTCATTTCAGTTATGAAAACTGTCGAAGATTCAACACCTGACGAAGCTCCAACAAACGTAGCACCGATACCGGAGAAAAAGTAAGTGGTTTATTACGATTTTTCCTATTAAACTAATCATATTGACAAGAGAATATAATTATCATATAAACGAAATTGTTTTTGAAAAGCGAAAAAAGTTTATAACATCTGGAGGGATAACATGTGCTAATGATGCCCTGTTGACGCTTTAGTGAAACACTGCGTCCATCACTTTCTTGGATTTTCGCCAGTGACAGAATAGCAGTTTCTTCATACATTCTTCTCAAAATTTGAGAAATAAAGACAAGAGTCGTTAAAGTATGGTCAAAATGTGCACGTTGTTATTGCAAAACTACTGTGGTTGTTACCCACGATTTGTGAGGTATTAACGGCAGAATGATGTGCGATAAGAACATGAATTAGGTACTGAGATACGTTTTTTAAATGTGATTGGGAAAAAGTGATATTTTTGACCTAACATTTCTTAGGAATTTGTAAATAAAAGAGAAGTGACTCAAATAGAAGTTCCTCGGTAAGTGTTTGCTAGGAGTGAAAGCCGGAAAATTGAGAACAAGTGATTTTAATTGAAGAATGAGATTAAATAGAGAATCTATCACCGGAGTTAATTCGGTAAACTTTCCAGCGCATTTTTAAGGACGTATAAGAGCATGTCAATAGACGTCATTGGAATATAGAAACAGCCATATTTCTCATATTTTTTGCTGCAGTAGAGTTTTTCCTGTTTGCCCTCCATGACGTACTCTCAAAAACACACATAAGACATTTCTTTTAATGAAGATATACGTGCTTGTTTTATATAGGCCTTTTTCTAGAAAAGTGAAGAGACACGTTGATTGAGCTGGATTCGAACCAGTGCCTATGGCTGCCATGGGCACATACTCAACCACCTGAGCTGTCAGCGCTTGACCATCACAAGATCATTTTTGCTACCATAAGATATGGTTGCAAAAACTGTTGCAAGTATTTTTGGAAGCAAACCAGTCACTTCCCTCTCCATCCCCATTTTATGACACCTTGAAGGTCAGATTCTAGGTGTTTCGCAAGTTGGACATATATGTTATATATAACTGAAGCAAATTACCAGAAAGGTCATTGTTGTAAAGAATGAAAAGAGTTGGACTAAGAAGAGAACCTTGAGGAAACCCAGAATTAATGTAATACTCATATTTGATTTCATTTACGGTGACTTGCATTTTGTGATTTGAAATAATGGAATGAAAGATATCAAAGACCTTCTACAAATACACAACCAGAAAAACTTAGGAAGCAAGCCAGTCTGCCACACCTTATCAAGCCCTTTTAAAATTTCAAGAAGTATTACACGTCCTTCACCAGACTTACCCATAAATTTATAGGTACATTCCGTGTTTACAGTCAAAGGTAATCGGTGGATCTAGCTCTTTAAATTCTGTACTGAACATCAGCAAAGACATTAAAGTTCTTCAAGAACTGTACAAGTGCATTGTTAATAGTCATTCGAAGACGTTACCAATGACAAAAAAAAAGACTTACAGGTCGATATTTTCCAGGATTAGATGGATCGCTTGTATTCTTAAAAACAGGGACAACATTAGAAACTTTCCAAGAAGACGAAATAAAAACTTCGATAGGCAATGATTGAAAAGTATATACCCTAAAGATTTTGATACAAAATGTCAAGATATATGATAGAAGTAATAAAATATGTGATAAAAATGTGTGCTAAAATATAGAATACTTGTTAAAAATAGGTGCGAAAAAAATTTATGAAATAGTTTTTACTGTGGTTATAACTATTGAAATGAAAGACACCTGTGTATTGGTTGCTAGATAAGGTAAGAAATTTTTAAATATTTAGGGGAATTGGCAAGGGTGAATAAGGAGAATTCGTCCCACTACTTAAAGCGGTTGATTAGCTGGTTTCCTACCCTAATTAGTCAATTGTTAAAATTGACAAAGAAAGACACGCGTTTTTTACTATTGTTTTAACTAAACAGTGCGTGTTTTATAAAATAATTGGTTAAAAAGAGAAAACCTTTAACAGTGTGTGATGCATAACATTTTTTTGTTTTGATTCTGTTTACATGACTGAAATAGCAAATGATTCTGTCAGTTATGTCAGAATATAGGTCTGACAAAGATTTTCGGTGTCACACATAAAAGTGATCTTGGCTTTATATATAGAAGAACACTGGTGGACACAGGATAATACCTTTTACTGGGAAAATAAAAGAATTATAGACAAGGAAATCAACACAACAACAAGAAAAATAAAAGAAACAATCCATTCCCTGCAATGCAGCAGTCACGTCAGCGGTATATCCTACACCCTTCCAGTAATATGGCTTCCAGCACTGAAGAAAGAAACACAACAAACACAACATAGGTATGGCGCCACTTCCCGAAACAACTCCAGCCCTGTTTACACTCATGTCCGCACTACCAAAGTATAAAATAGCCGTATCTAATCATTTCAGTAGCCTGACGATGGAAGAAGTATCTCTCGAAACGTAGCTCGGAAAAAGCTTACGACTCATGACATGATAAAGCACTTACATCTATGATCTATGCTCTTGAAAATGTATGAAAAACTAAGAACAGATAGTTTATATTATGCAAATAGACCGCTTAAAACAAACACCGTTTTTAGCACACATACAATGTGTACTAAAACGGTGTTTATGTGTTTGTTACTTTCCCTTACTATAGTCATCAACAAAATCGAGATCATCATATTTTGAGGTATGTTTTCACCTAGCCCCACGCCCCCTTTTCTACTGTTTTACGCAAACTCTATATTATCATCAGAAGAAACAGAAATGCCGACGTTTCATCGTTGCTCGATTCCAGTTTTTGAATTTGATCCACTTTGCATTTTCTCCTTCGTACAGGATTACACATTCAAGTATGTTATATGTGTCATATGATTTCATTATACTCAAAAAACCTTTTCCGTCAACAGACTAAAAGGCTTTTTCAATGTTTATTAAATTTTTTATAAAGAAATACCTTCGAACCATTACACTGTTCTATTTTGTTTTAAATGGTAAATATATTGTCGTTGGTGATTCTTCCTGTTTGCTTTCCAGCTTGTTTATTTCTTAGTTTATTGCCATTTCCTGTTTTGATTCAGTCAATATTCTGAATAAGACCTTGCCTTCTACTGGCAATAGTGATATATCTGCCCACGTCTTCAGTCTTTGAGGTTTTCATTTAATTCTATTTTTGTAGTAACTTGTTATATACTATTCAAAGAACAACAAAAAATTTTAAACGGTGAAGTAAATTTTATTGACAGCATTTGCCACATATAATATTATTATGGGGTAAATCGTTTTAGTACATTATACCAATTGCCACATCCCAAGTCTTCATTTGGAGTTATTGTGCAAAACAGAACAAAATATCTAAATCTCATAAACCAAGTAACGCCTATCTTGATAGAGCTTTTGTATTTTTATAGCTTATTTTACTGAATGAATAAATTTGTTTATAAACATTCTTTCCAATAGGAAGAAAAAGGAAAAATGGAGCAGATACCCATACTTTACGTATGTAAAGCAGCTGAAAACAATTCAAGAGCTTCTTACGAAAGAGGAAACAGCTAAGATAAAAGATGTTGTGACATCACTAGGAAATGATATTACAGCACAGGAAGCTGTCCCTGCCGCAATTTATTCATTTCTTCGAAACTATTCTCGTAATTTTGAGGAAACCATATACTACGCAATATCCCTTGGAGGTGATACAGATACAATAGCCAGTATGGCTGGTGCTATAGCAGGTGCCTATTTCGGTATTGATAATATACCACCGGCATGGCTTCAGTATTGTGAAAACGTTAAGGTAGCCATGGACTATGCAGACCAGTTTTTCGAGGAGTACTGCAAAAAAAATGGACTACCATTGCAAGAGAATACGTGATTAATTTGAACGTTAATTTTGGACAAAAATGCCAAAAATAAACATTGGGAAAATCAACGTTATAAACATAGTTTCGTTTTGATGTTTTGGTCTCGTTATGAATAATATCTATTTCTCATAAGGCACAATACATAAGTACTGACTGAAGTTTCTTTTGTTACAAAACGCTTTAATAAATGGTTATAGTTAAGAGTTTAAGAGGAAATTTAATAAATTTATTTTTGCGACCATAAAAGAAAACAGAATGAAACAAGGGTATACTTTTCCACTTTTTCTTGCGTTTTTAATACTTTTGTAGGTCATTGTGTATTTCTAAATCTCTATTAATGGTAATGCAGTCGGTCTGGTTGCTAACAACTATGGAAATATTTTTTCAAAACGGCTTTTACCAAGACATCCCAGCCCACATTTGGTCTGTTGTTCAAACAAATTGGTGATAATCACGGGTGCGTTTGGTACACATCATAAGAGTACCCATCTTCATTGACACATTTTTTCTCTGTCCACCTTTGCCAAAAATATCCCGTCTTCCTTATTTGCCACATTTGTGATAGAAACTCATGTTTCTGTTACAGACCTGCCTGATTTACACTAAGTACTGACTTTCGCTATTATGAAGTGATAGTCATCATTCTCATTTAGTTTTTCCCCAGATTTTTTTACGTACTCTGGAGTGATAGACAAATGTGATCCTCATCCTTTTGCCTTAAAATATAACACCCGATATGACTGACACCACTATTCTGAGACCCTGGCCTGTTTTCTGCCCCTTGGTACTTGAAGTCCATGCTTACCTTTTGCTTTCTCTATTTGTTATCATTCTTTTGAAAAATGATCANAATCGTTTTAGTACATTATACCAATTGCCACATCCCAAGTCTTCATTTGGAGTTATTGTGCAAAACAGAACAAAATATCTAAATCTCATAAACCAAGTAACGCCTATCTTGATAGAGCTTTTGTATTTTTATAGCTTATTTTACTGAATGAATAAATTTGTTTATAAACATTCTTTCCAATAGGAAGAAAAAGGAAAAATGGAGCAGATCCCCATACTTTACGTATGTAAAGCAGCTGAAAACAATTCAAGAGCTTCTTACGAAAGAGGAAACAGCTAAGATAAAAGATGTTGTGACATCACTAGGAAATGATATTACAGCACAGGAAGCTGTCCCTGCCGCAATTTATTCATTTCTTCGAAACTATTCTCGTAATTTTGAGGAAACCATATACTATGCAATATCCCTTGGAGGTGATACAGATACAATAGCCAGTATGGCTGGTGCTATAGCAGGTGCCTATTTCGGTATTGATAATATACCACCGGCATGGCTTCAGTACTGTGAAAACGTTAAGGTAGCCATGGACTATGCAGACCAGTTTTTCGAGGAGTACTGCAAAAAAAATGGACTACCATTGCAAGAGAATACGTGATTAATTTGAACGTTAATTTTGGACAAAAATGCCAAAAATAAACATTGGGAAAATCAACGTTATAAATATAGTTTCGTTTTGATGTTTTGGTCTCGTTATGAATAATATCTTTCTCATAAGGCACAATACATAAGTACTGACTGAAGTTTCTTTTGTTACAAAACGCTTTAATAAATAGTTATAGTTAAGAGTTTAAGAGGAAATTTAATAAATTTATTTTTGCGACCATAAAAGAAAACAGAATGAAACAAGGGTATACTTTTCCACTTTTTCTTGCGTTTTTAATACTTTTGTAGGTCATTGTGTATTCCTAAATCTCTATTAATGGTAATGCAGTCGGTCTGGTTGCTAACAACTATGGAAATATTTTTTCAAAACGGCTTTTACCAAGACATCCCAGCCCACATTTGGTCTGTTGTTCAAACAAATTGGTGATAATCACGGGTGCGTTTTGTACACATCATAAGAGTACCCATCTTCATTGACACATTTTTTCTCTGTCCACCTTTGCCAAAAATATCCCGTCTTCCTTATTTGCCACATTTGTGATAGAAACTCATGTTTCTGTTACAAAGTACTGACTTTCGCTATTATGAAGTGATAGTCATCATTCTCGTTTATTTTTTCCCCAGATTTTGTTACGTACTCTGGAGTGATAGACAAATGTGATCCTCATCCTTTTGCCTTAAAATATACACCTGATATGACTGACACCACTATTCTGAGACCCTGGCCTGTTTTCTGCCCCATGGTACTTGAAGTCCATGCTTACCTTTTGCTTTCTCTATTTGTTTTTATCATTCTTTTGAAAAATGATCAAGTAGTCATAACGCGTAGTTTAAGAATGTTCACACTCGTGTCATTTCCTATGTGATATTTCGGAGTTTTTTTAGAGAAATGGTATGTGCATTACTGGTTGCTACTTTTATTACTGATTTGTTACAAACCGTTTTTTGCTGAAGGATAAGTGGCTATTTTGAGGTGTTAAATCCTCTTCACACCATTTTTTTGAACTTTGAAAGAATGCATGAAGCATAATTTTTTAAAGCCACAAATACCAATAGTCACTGTATCTTCTTGTTGTGTCCCGTGATATTTAGTATAATGTAACTATTCTGTCATAATTTGTCTGCCTTCCACCAGATCCATTTACTTACTAATATCATTTTTTCCTCTTTCTAACTGAGTACTTTTTTCCTGTGGCTGAATTCATTTGCGGACAGTCAAGTCGTCTTTAGCACATAATATTCTGACATATATAGCAGAATCAGTGGTGAGTGGTGTCATCCTTATTTTATTTACATAACTTCTATAGACACCTGCAAATTTCCCCCTTTCGTGTATTATAGATAAATCATTAAAAAAAGAAGAATAGTTTTCCCCTATTGCACATTTAATTGAGATTACTAAATAATTTGTTAAAGCTCTCTACAATAAACCCCACTGATTTAAGTATTAAGATGAGTCTTTTCCTGTTCTTACTAAGGAAGCTAGCTGGCATATTTCAAACGTGCCAGATTAGGAAAAGAATAAATGACCCACTTAACCAAATCAATGACTGTAGTAGAGACAGATGCAAACGATTCCATTACCATTGTCGCCTTGAACGTTTTGGGGAACAAAAATTTCGAGTATCGCAAGGAACAACCATAGGAGATGCTAAAAACGCCCCCACAAAATGGGATACAATAAGCGCTTTGCAGTCCATTTTTTGTTGAGGCACGCAGAAGAATTCCCTTAAAAGTCTTGATGACGTAAGTGATGAACAAGATAAGGATAATACCAAAATGAAATGTGATAGAAACGTGCTATTAGGGTATACGACATAAATATCAAGGCAGATTACTGTTGTTGCATTACGAGAGACTGCCCAGATACACAAGATACAAGGTAATCAAAGAAGAAGAATTGTGTATTTTACTTGTAAACACTGTCATTTAATACGTCTCTATATGAGATGTCTTCTCAGAGAATATATTCGTATTTGTAAATTTCCGATTCTGGTAACCCAGAGTGGCTTTTTTACATGTTTTATTTAATTCAAAAATACCTCTGTTCTTTTTGTTTATTTTTTGTGTTGCGATAAAAATAGCAAAGTGTGCTGTTCTGCATTTTACCAGGTATGGTAGGTAAATTGTATTAAATTGATTAACTTAATTAATTGATGTTGTAACTCAATTGGCAAACAAAATATATGACAGGGGTTACTTTTCCCAGATGTACAACTCAACATTTACTATACCAAAGATACTTGGGACAATGGAGTGCAATAGACACGGAAAGATTAGCATCATGAATCAGATTTGTGAGGTAATACTTGTAGTAATAGTAATATATATATATATAGTAATATTAAATAGTAATAAAAATAATTATAATAAATAAATAAAATAATAACTAGTAATATTAAACAGGATTAGATGTAGAATATGACCAGAAGTTAGTATGGAGCAGTTCAGTTTCTTGAAAACTGAAGGTACAACAAATTGAATTTTTTCATTAAGAATGTTAATGGAGAGAGCATTATAAATGCAGAAAGAGCTTCACCTGTGCTTTGTAGACTATGAAAAGGCATTTGATAGGGTGGACCCATAAGAGATTGGTTATTGAAGGTTAGAGACAAATATGGTTGGAGGGCAAATATGAGAATTAGTGAAATAGAATCAGATTTTCAAAATATTAAAATTCGGAGTACGACAAAGATGTGATCTGTTACCGGATTTATTAGATTATTATAGCGAAATAATTATGACAGATATCATTGAGTTAGAAGGAATTAAAGGTGGAGGAGTCAATGTTAATAATATCAAATCTGCTGACGATATGGTTCTGATAGCAGATTCTGAAGAAAAGCTGCAAAACCTGGTTAGTGGCCTAGATGAAGCAAGTACTGAGAGAGGATTAAAAATCAATAAGAAAATGACTAGGTATGGTGGTTTCCAGGAAGGAACCACCTAATCCTACTATCTTAGGTAACAAGAAGACTGTAAAGAAAACAGAGAATTTCATCTATCTGGCAAGTCTAGGCAAAAGTGATGAAGGATTTGAGAGTGATATAAGGAAGAGGATCCTTTTAGTGAATAACTCATTCACAAGAGTAAGAGGAATGGTAACAAACAGCAAGCTTGCAATGTCAACAAAAGTAGATTAGTGAAATGTTTTGTGTGGTCCGTTCTGCTCTGTGGGTGCGAGACTTGGATTCTTTGGAAGGATGGTGAAAGAAGACGTAAAGCTATGGAAATCTGATGTTGGAGAGGAATGTCACAAGTTTCCTAGACAGCCAGAAGAAAAAATGAGAAGGTGTTGTCCCAGGTGGGAGTGAAGAAAGCCCTGCTGTCAGTCGTGAGGGTTAGATAGTTGCGCTTTGTAGGACATGTTGTTAGGAATGGAGAGCTTGAAGAGCTATGCCTTAGTGGGATGATTTAGGGACGGCGAGGAAGAGGAAGAACAAGAGTAAAATTCATGGATGGTCTGGTGAAGATAACTGATGGGCGATGGCCAGCTTCTCAGATGATCAGAATGATGAGAAACAGAGACGTGTGGTAGCCTACGTCCACCGGGATATGGCACTTGGATAGATAAGTAGTAAGTAGGTACGAAAAAGTAGGTGGTATTTTTTATGCAGCCAAAGAAGTTGTTTTAGCAAGACGTGCTGCTTTCAAAAAGGTGCGAGGGTCTCCCAGATTTGTAGACCTGTGCGCTCATAACAAGGCATGCCAATGCCTACAAGGAAGAGTATACATAACTGGGCTTGGCAGAGAACTGATAGATATTGCCTTTTTTCTCAACTTAAACCGATCTGTCACATTGTTTTCCGGTTCCAATGATTTTCAATGTCAGATAGTTGGAGATTTTACTTTGAGAAGATGGATCAACTGCTTTCCTTTCGTGAGGATACTGGTAGAAAAAAGACCGTCTACTTTCGAACGACCTGTGTTTAGTAAACAAATCTGCAATACCCAATAGTTTTCCCATGTCATGAAATGTAAGCGTTTTCTGAGCTGAGTTTCGCAAGATTCCTTTCTTGTTGCCAGGCTTGACGATGGAAAACGTATTGCTCGAAATGTAGCCCAGAAAAAGCTTGCGACTCATGACATAATAAAGCTCTTTTATCTATGTCTTCCACTGAGTCTAAAACATCAAGTATTTCTGACCGGTTAGATTATTTCCCATTACATACGTAATCCTTTTGTTCCGAAGTTGTTCAAGATGACGTTAAACACAATGACCTATACGGTGTCCAGTCAGCAGTATTGCGTGGGCGTTGAACAGAGCTATGCAAAGGTACTGGTGTTCCTTACTTATTATGTTCTTGGATTATGTACAAGGCTTCCCTTTTAACATTTCCAGAGAAAATTGCAAGATTGGACAAATTATCATAGGTTTTTCTACTATGCTTGCTCACCTTGAGAGGCGGCTATCCCAATAGAGGAGTAGCCCCAGTCCCTGTCTTCCAATCACCTCTGTTCATCACATCTTCCAACCGCAGATTTCTCTCCCTCATGTCATTGTCGACCACGCTTTGCCACGTCTTCTTTGGTCTCCCTCTATTACGTCTACCAAGAAGTCGTAAAGCAAGAACCTCCCGTGTCACATGTGCCCCAGGTCTTCTAAGGACGTGACCATACCATGTGAGAATGCGGCTTTGGGTAATGGCCTCTATAGGCTTAACATTCACTCGAGCCCTTATGACATCATTTCTAATTCTGTCTCTCCGAGTAATGCCTTGAACGCTTCTTAACATTCTCATTTCTGTCACCCTCAGAAGGTCTAAGTCTTTCTTCTTGACAGGCCAACATTCAGCACCACAAATCATAGCCGGTCTAACCACTATCTCATACACCTTTGCTTTGATTTTCATTGGCAATCGATTATCGTAAATTACACCCGACAGTTTGCGCCAATTTCTCCAGCCAACTTGAACTCTGGTATTCACATCATCTTCACACGTTGCAGCTTTATTGATCACAGAGCCCAGGAACTTAAACTATTCTGCCTGGGGGAGAATAGTACCATCTAAACCAACTTCAGTACTTCCTCCAGCTGCCGTCGAAAAAGACTCAGTTTGAGTACGACTGACTCTAAGACCCTTACTCTCGAGCGTCTGCCTCCACTCTTCCAACCTCAATTGCGCCTCCACTGCAGATTCAGCACAACTGACAAGATCATCAACAAAAAGCATTTCCTTTGGGGAATTGCTATTGGTGGCTACTGATTACGTCCAGGATAATGGTGAAAAGAAAACGGCTTAGAGCCGATCCTTTATGCAGACCCACAGATACCTCGAACGGCTGAGTACTCCCATGTTTAGTGCTAACCCTTGTTTTGCTATTTCTATACATGCTCATGCAGTTGACATACAACTCTGAGTCCAGCTTCTTCCGAAGACATTGCTTTATCAAAACTCTNAAGACCCTTACTCTCGAGCGTCTGCCTCCACTCTTCCAACCTCGATTGCGCCTCCACTGCAGATTCAGCACAACTGACAAGATCATCAACAAAAAGCATTTCCTTTGGGGAATTGCTATTGGTGGCTACTGATTACGTCCAGGATAATGGTGAAAAGAAAACGGCTTAGAGCCGATCCTTTATGCAGACCCACAGATACCTCGAACGGCTGAGTACTCCCATGTTTAGTGCTAACCCTTGTTTTGCTATTTCTATTACATGCTCATGCAGTTGACATACAACTCTGAGTCCAGCTTCTTCCGAAGACATTGCTTTATCAAAACTCTAGGGACCGTGTCATAAGCCTTTTCAAGATCAACGAATATCGCCTGATTTGGTTTTTTAACTTCGCGATACTTTTCCATCATGATTCTAAGCGCAGAAATTGCATCAGTCGTACTCTTCCCACTCTTAAAACCGAATAGATTTTCTGATGTTGAACAGATGTTTCTGAGTCTGTGGTCTATGATTCTCTCAAACAATTTGAAACTATGGCCTAAGAGTTTAATGCCTCTGTAATTATTGCGCACACGATGATCTCCTTTGTTTTTAAAAATGGATACCAAAGTACTGATACTCCATTCTCCAGGCATCTTTCTCTGCTCAAAAAGAATCTCATTAAAAACTCTTGTCGTGAGGTTCACACCAGCGTCTCCCAACGCTATGATAGCTTCAATTAGGATATCGTCTGGACTAAAGCTTCTACCATTTGCCATCTTGGACAGAGCTCTATTCAACTCTTCTTTCTGGATTTTACTAACCGCTCCATGGGCTGGCATTTAGCTCTTCAGCTCTTCATAAGGCCTTTGTTCGTTTAGCAGTTTATTAAAGTAATCATGCCAAACACTGATGTTGCCCTCGGCCGTAGTTTCGGTTTCACCATCTTTGTTCTTCATAAAGTAGCCCTCAATATAATCTTTACACTTTTGGTCTCTAGATTTAGCAATTCTGAAAATAGATTTCTCACCTTCTCTGGTACCAAGCTTGTCATGAATGTCTTGTGTGGCTTTACCCTTAGCTTCAGTCATCACTCTCTTGGTTTCCTTCTTAGCTTGTCGGTACAGTCTTTATCTGTTTCATTGTTGGTCTCTTTCCAACTCTTGAAACATCTCTTTTTCACCTTTAAAACCTTTCTGATGTCTTCCCCCTACCACCAAGCATCATGGTTTATGTATTTACCACCCCTAGAGCAGCCACACACTTCTTCACCATATTTCTTAACGGCAACAGAAAAATCCTCCCACGTCATATCTTTAAAGCACACTCCTGCATCTTTCTCTCAAACGTCAGTCTGATAGCTTCCTCCTTTAGTTTCCACCACCTTATCTTTTTCTCAGCGATTTTGGGTTTAGGTTTAGCCAGCCTTTAAAAAGAAAGGTCCATCACCAGCAATTTGTGTTGTTGCACTGCAGTTTCATCAGGTAATATTTTGCAAGCAATAACATTGACAAATTGATCCTCCTGCAGCAGGAAGAAATCAATTTGCGATTTGTTGCCTCCACTAGCATACGTGACGAGCTGGCTAACCGATTTAACAAACCGAGTGTTAAAATTTTTTTGGATGTTAGAGTTCGCGAGCTGGATCAATCTTTCACCTTCCTCATTTCTGGTACCAAACCCATGCCCACCATGGGCAACAAACACTTCACTTCTGGTACCCACATGACTGTTCATATCCGCCCCAGTAATCACTTTGCTATGCAGTTTCAGTTGGACAGTGACCTCATATAGCTTCTCAAAGAACTCTTCTGTTGCTACTTTGATTGAGGTAAATGGATTCTCTGCATATACAAACGTAGATGGTGTTAGGCATTACTGTGACCAAGGGTGTGGTAGGGTAAATTTGATCTTTGGCCAAGAGCACCATTGTTGATGTAGGGTCAAAAACTTGAAGTTGTGAGCTCTACTCCAGTGTGAAAGCTCATAAATAATTTGGCCTACTCCAGATCGATTAACATGCTGGCCAAAACTTTTTTTGGACATGGAAAGGCCAGGGGCTACACCATAGCCTCGAGGTACGTGATCTTTTCTTGACAACCACAAATAGAGAATACAGACTGGTCAACGAATCTGAAACATTATATCAGCCATGACCAGAGGTGGTTAATTAAATTGAAGTTTAAGTGGAGATTATTTTGACTGTGTTCCATCGATACAAACTTATCAATGGCTCTAGGATACACTGGATCTGTGGCACAAAACCTAATAATAAAGCTCCCTTGTCTGACTTACTGGCAAGGCTTGGTATTGCGGACATTACTTCTGTGCTACGCTGTCGTCGCCTTCTATTGTATGGTCATGTGCAATGTGTCAAAACTTACTTAAAGACAGTCTCAAAACTCACCCTTCCAGAAAGACATACTCGTGGTCATCCAGTAAAGACTTGGCAGTGTTGCATTGACAGTCGTATTTGGATATCACACTTGCTCAAATCGATCCGCTGAATAGAAAAGAAAGGAGAAGACTGCTGCCTATCCTAGTTTCAGTGACATAAGCGGCATATTAATCAAAACTATGGATAGTGAGTGACATAGACATGTAATTGGGCAGGAAATCTATTTGTTTTAGATGTCTACACATTCTAATTAGGCTGATTTCTATTGGAAAAGCATTGATTCAAGTTGTTAAAAGTTAAAAAGGCTATGCTGAATTTGACAATTAGGTTTCGTTACTGCCTTCAGTTTCAGCCTTGGGTTATCAGTATTTCCAAGCTTGCTACACATTAAAAATGATAGGTGGACTACCCATTACTTTCCCTGTTTTATTTATATGATGGAGCAGTTGTCACACACGGCAAATGTAAACCAAGTTGGAATGTTAATAAATATTAAGGAAAGGTACTTTTGTCAACGAGTTTAAACAGGTTATAAGACCCCCTAATTTCAA
>RDPX01000427.1:151620-183844 GCA_003991215.1 Morbakka virulenta | reverse complement strand
ACCCGCATACCCAAGGACCTACTTGAATTTGATATTTTATTGCCATCAACTTATACAATAAATCCTCTAGACATCCTGAATTTACTACAAGCACTTCTTATCAACACTGACAACAATTACATATACACACAAAACAGCGGTGTACCCAAGGGAGCTCCAACATCTTCTGTGGTTGCAAAAATATTCATGCCAGCATTTCAAGCCACAGCATTATCAACAGCAGACTAAGGTCCAAGTCTGGGAAAGATACTTTGACGACAAAATCATTTAAACGATTTCTTTGACCGCATCAAGAGTCTTCACTCAAACATCATCTTTACCATGGAAAAGGAAGAAGAAAGACAATTGCCCTTCTTTATGTCTTAGTGAAGAGACAAGCAGGCTGCACCATATCTGCTACTATCTAAAGGAAACCAACTCATACAGACCAGTACCTTAATAACGCATCCCACCGTCAGATTTCAGCTCGTTGTAGTGTTCTCACCACTCTGTTTTGGAGGGCAAGAAGCATCATTTTAAACCAATATGACCTCAGGAAGGAATAAAAACACGTTTAAGAGGTTTTCCTGTGTAATGGATACCGTACTAGGGACATCCAGAGAGCATTACGAAAAACTAGCAGGACTAATCATGAAAAAGAAAAAGATTCTGTAAAGCAAATTTTTCTTCTCCATGTCAAGGGCATCAGTGAACAGCTAGGACGAACCATCCGACATCATAATATCAAGTTTCAACTTATCACAGCACCCACTCTTAGGACGATCCTCTCAATCCTCTTTATTGTCTGCTTCAGACGATCGCCTGTTGGTATTTGGCACGTAATACTTAGAGATAAAGTGCAAAATATATGTAGGTGATAATAATACCGTTCTCATAAAAAGTCATTAAGTTTTTTTTCAATTTTTCATAAGTGACCACTTCTTGGCAACCTTACTAAGACCAATGCTATCAACATAATATTTTTACTAAACATTAACACACAATCGTCAAAAGGTGGATGTTATTCTTCTTAGTTCACTTAAAGTTTTTCCTTTTTGTATACAAATAGCACTGCATGATGTCACAGTTGAAACCAACTTGCTCAATATTGCTTTGTTATAGATAATACAATGGTCCAGCGTTACTCCTGAAACCTGGCAAGTAGCAGTACTAGTTATCAGAGGACCCTTCTTTCCATCTTGGTCTTTCTTTTTAATATATAATAAAAAGGTCCGGAGTTTATTGTGAATTCCAATTGATGCTTTGTGAGAAAAAACTTTAGAAGAATTTGACACAGGGCCCACTGTTGCCCTAGGAACGTTGCTTTTTTTGGATTTACTGCCAACAGAACAACTTGAAATGTGTCTTTCATAAGCTGCAGTTTAATCTCACAGGCTAATGTGATCATGAAAAGATAAAACTTTGCCTTGTAATAGGTCTGGGTGTAAACTATTTCAATTGTGTCTGAGTTGGGATCTAAGTTGTTTGCTGGCCTTCACAACCTATGGAATCACCTAAAATCTGCTCTTGTCTGAGTTCTTTAAAATCTGGGGACAACCACGGGAATTTCAACGTTATCGTTTACCTCTGCTTCATTTAATAAGATCTCTTGCAAAATATAACGTTTCTCGTTTAGGCCCTAAAAGCTCAAAATGGCTGACATTTTCCAAACAACCGGGAGGCGAGACCTTTTTAACAGTATTAAAATTTTGTATTTTGCATTCAATTGCCTCTTGTTTACTATACTGTACCAATGATAACCATGATAAGAAATCCTTTAATAGAGCGGACCATCAATTCGTCTGAATAAGCTAAGTAGAAGCATCAGTGGTTTAGCACGTACACAATCGCAGACAGAGGTGCAAGGTCGAAGAGGCCACCTAATATCCTGATGAACTCAAAATAGGAAAACGTCAGGGTTCTCGTATTGGACGGTTTTATTCTTTGTTTACATCAATCACTTTTCCTTTTACATTAAAAGGGGCAAAAGCGACAATGTATGTTGATGATACAGCAGTTTCGTTCCCCTAAAATAGGTTAGAAGAGACTAGATGGCGTTGTGAGTGTGGAACTTGTCTGCCAGCATAAATTGTTACAGGGTACAAGCGTTCCTTGACTTGTTAAAAAACAACTAAAATGGGAAAGCCACATAAATGTACACGGAAAAAGATCTCCAGAGCTGTTGGTCTTTTAAATATCCGAAAAATTATGTGGAAGCGGATGCATTAAGGAATATGTATGTTAGTATTGTGGAACCTCAATTAAGTTGTTGTTGCTCTGTAAGGGGATGTTGTGGGGCAAATAATGATAATGATAATGATAATAATAATAATAATAATAATAATATGTTTATTAACAAAGCAAAAAAGAGTGCCAGATCATAGATATTGCATTTTCTGGCGACTCGAGGATGCATGAAAAGGAAATCGAAAAGATGTTAAAGGAAGAAATCAGTAGACTCTGGGGTCTGAAAAAAGTATCATTCCTGTCGTAATTGGTGCATTAGGTCTTGTCTCATTAAACTGTAAGAAACATCTTAAGAAACTGCAAGAGAACATCAGAATAGAGTTAATCCATAAGACAGACTTACTGGGCACAGCACGTATCCTCAGAAAAGTGTTATCTTTATAAGATAAAGGAGGGAGAACCCGTGAAACCTTTGATAACTGCTTTCACTGGAATTCCAGAGTAATATCAACCGTGATAAAGGAACTGGACGTAATAATAATAATAATAATAATAATAATAATAAAAATAATATATCAGTTGAAAATCTTGCAGAAATTATGGAACAAACCTGCTACATTTGTTACAAGTAGCCCATTTGACACTCCAGATGCTACCTTAGGCAGCAATTTGGCTGGCCTGTTGTTGAGAGACTGATTAATCGAGAAGCTTGCAAAATGGTTTACGAATCCTCAAACCACCTCAAACGGTTAACCTTGGTAGTACTTTTGTCAAATTATCTTATGCCCAAAACCGGAGTTTATGCAATACAAAATAAAACCTTGCTCTATAGAAAATGGGAAGAGCTTAAGCCCAAAATGAATTTGCGATTCATTTTGGGCTGCGCATGAAATAAACTGGATTTAGAAACGAAAATAAGCTTATTTCAAAAGAAATTGGAAGGTTTTAACTATAACTAACTAAAGAAAGCTTTGTACATAACTATAGCAACTATAATCTTCTTTAATTTGGTAGTTAACTAATAGTAATAATTTTACACATTTAAAAATAGGTTTGATCTAGAAATATTCAGGCTTGTTAGCATTTGTCTCTTACTGGGACAATTGGAAAACAGGTTTTAAATTAACGTTTAAACTGAAAAAATGAGTGAAAAAACATTCAACATAAATGGCATGACAACTCTTCTTGTAGCAATATCACTTGATTCTCTTTGGAGGCAATCAGGAAGACGTATGGTCAGACAGAATAAATTCTTCATAATCATTATCCAATAAAAAAAATCAGTAACAACTAATTAATTTAAAAACTTGACAAATTTTCTTTTTTGTCTCAGAGTCTTCATTTTATTCATTGAGATGCAAATTGCTTATGTCCAGGCTTTTGGGCGCTTTGGCTAAATCCAAGTGTAATTTTTGCCAAGCAAGGACAACCCTTGAGGCACAGTACTAGTTAAAGGTATCTTGGGGTAATTCTAAAGAAATTTGTTTTCGCAAATCTTCTGTCCTAACTTTGCCTTACGTTTTGAATTTATCCAAACGTGTTGCATTGTTTTAATTTCAACATGAATTATGAAATTTTGTGTAAACCTCTGCAAAAAGCAGGTTTATAATGTATTCCATTGTGCAGAGGTACCTTCTACAGATAACTAACTCGTTCAAAGCTGTCCAACGTCTACAGAGGGCCAGTGTCCCATTACAAGGAATAGTAGGTATAAAGTTTCTAATAGGTGTCGCCCGGGGTTTCTTCACAAGGAAAGAAAGGCCAAATAATTCTACCCAACGGTTTATCTTGATTAAAGGTATTAAATGCAGTGTCAAAAATTCAAACTAGCCGACGACCACAGTTCTTACTCTAAGACTGCCATTTGAAATAGCAGATCGGGTCCTCACAACTATCCTTAGGAAATTGAGTTCACCTATCTTATGAAAAGGGAGAAAAGAAGATACGTTGAAGATATCTTTACTTGAAACTGCAGAGTAAATATGGCATTAAAGGAAGAAGCTCTCAACTTCCTTTAATGCCATATATACTAACTTTAGAAACTTGCACATTAGTTTACTAAATTTAGCACAGATCCTGCAGTAAATGCACATATTTTGTGCATGAGCGAAAAAAATGTACCGGTAAAAATAAGGGATTAGAGTGTATGCAAACTTCTCATGTCACTTTGATCTGTGTATAAGTCAAAAGGCGGTGTCTAGCTTAACAAGAACCATCATGAAAATGGAAAACCTTGTACTTTGTACATTACTAAAGATTCCATAGTGATCTTTACCCCAAGATGTCAAAGAATATAAAAAAACCTATTGCTATATTCGGCAGCAACCTTCTCTTTAGTACCACCAGCTCAGAAAGAGGTAGAGTAACAGCTAACCAAAAAGAAGACATGGAAAATGGCATAAACGCAGTGGAAAGAAAGTGACCAGGAGACCCATAAAACTACCACGGCTCTACCTATTTTCCCAGAAAAAGTCCAGTCTTTTTCTAATATCCAAGATAAAACTACACTTCTCCATGATATCCAAAAGCAATACTCCACCATCAACTTCTTCTTCAGGTGTCTGACCTGATCTTGCAGAGATCGACAATCACGCCTTTCCATTCCTCTCTACATTCAGTTTATCTTATAAGTTCATATAATCGTGTATTGGTGGTTCATTGTACATATATACTTGTATGAACTTTATATTTTGTCTTCGTCTGCTTTTCTTGCCGATGATATTTCCCTATAACAAGTACTTTTCCAGTCTGTTGCTCTCACTATGTGTCTTAAGATTTTTAGCAACCTTTCTTTGATGGTATTGAAAAGTGATTTCTTGTGTCCAGCCATTCGCATTACTTCTTCGTTGGTTTTTTTTGTGTCCACGAGACCTTCATAATTCTTCTGTTACACCATATCTCTACTGCCTCCAGCGGACGTTCTGTATCCTTCGTCAAAGTCCAACACTCACTACCGTAAAAAAGGATAAACCGTACATACGTCTTCATGGATTTTCTTGTTGAGCCTTATACTCCTGTTTGGGAAAATGTACTTCATGTTGTTGAAGGCGGATCTAGATATGCCAATCTTCCTGTTAATTGTGATGTCTCTCTTGCCATCAGGTGTAATAGTGCAGCCTTACGATATGCTTTGTCAACAATGTACGATGTGCTTTGTTAACAAGATTTAAAACAGTTGTCTTAACCTCTACAGTGGCAACACCACGATTAGAAGACATAAAAGGAGGGAAAGCGAAAATTATACAATGCTCAGAATCAAAAGTCAATAAAAGATCTAAAAGAGAACGTTCTCCTGATTCTGAATCAGAAAATCTTGTAAGAAGCCCAACAACTTGTGTAAGATAATGGCCATGAGAGAAGTTGTAAGTAACTTCACTATCTGTCATCCTTGATGAAATGAGTCAAGCAGGTCATGTGATAGGTAAGTCGTTAAAGATAAGGATGGTAGCAGTGTAATCCCTATTCATAACATAATCAGTGGCGTCTAATACTGTCTCATTAATTGATCAAGATTCAAAAAACGGAGATCGGTACATGAAATTTGGTAACTAGTGCGCTGAAGAAGAGATAAGTTAAAGCACCTGAAAAGGATATCTTTAGATTGAAATTCTTAAACTTTAACAGCTGAGAGATTCAGTAGAGCAAAAGTAGCAAGATCATGAAGACGAGTTAAAGAGTCTAGTTGAAACAAAGATAATTAGCCGTCAACAGCCAATATTACTGGCGTTTTGGAGTAAAATAACTTTTACAGTAATTCCGAAAGTGACGGTTAGGTCACGCTTTTGTCGTTGAATATTAGTACAAAAGCAAGTTAATGATATTTTAAACATTGACATTCTTGTCGTTGTTGCTTTCTTTGAGAACGTAACAAAAATATTCTTGAATTCAGAAGAAAAAAGAAGGAAGAATGGATTCACCGGTATACATGGGGTAAGATTCACGAGAGGCATGATATCAAACAAAAAGACAACTTTACTAAGTCTCAAAGAGTAAAAGATGACAGAAACATGACAGAAAAGTGAAGAGAATGACAGTCTGACAAAACGCTGTAATTTGAGAAACTCGCAAACGAAGCTGAAGAGAAGGCTGCAAGGTAGGACATTAGAACACCTTTCAGAATCAACATAATCCTGAATGGTAGAAGATTCAACATTAGTGAAGTACCAGTGAAACACAAGAAAATACAAGAAAGTCAGTGTCATTTCTGCCTAGGAAGACAAAGGGAGACTAGAAAAAGCACTTGTGTGAAGTGCTATATCTAGTGGTAAAGTAGCCGAACTTTAACCTTCAAAAGAAGATACTACAGTCAATAAAAAAAACCCATCTGTCACGAAAGTGAGAAGTGCCACCCACGTCATGAGGAGTAGAAAGGCAGCGGGATGGGATGATGTCATAGCCGATATGCCAAAAAGGGTGACCCCACAAGTCCTTACTGATATCTTTTCACGTGTTTGGGAGCATGAGAAGATCCCACTGGCCTAGAAGTGGCTTATTGTGAAACTGTCAAAAGACAAAGGACCCATCAAGGTTAAGAGAGCATGTGTAGAACACATTTTTACGATCAGACAGGTCCTTGAACAAATTATTGAGTGGAATTCCTATCTATATGCTAATGCTATAAACTTCAAATAAGCCTTTGATAGCATTCGTCGTAAATCGTTGTGAAGGATTTTACTACTCAACGATATTCCTATAAAGATTGTAAGCATTATAAAGTGTTGTGTGAGGATTTTTCTTCTCATATAATTTACGGAAATGAGCTGCTGAAGAGTCTTCCGTTGAACACTGGTGTTAAACAGAGTTACATCTTGTCCCCTTTTCTGTTATTTCTTGGTATAGATTGGGTCATGAAACAGGTATCTGGTAAGGTCAGAAGAGGAGTACATTGGACACTGGCCTGTGCTTTAGAGGATCTAGGGTTTACTGATGACGTCGTGTTATTAGCTTACTACCCTAAGAAGATGCTTGAGAAAACAGATCTTCTAGCTAACGTCGCCAAAACGATTGGTCTGAAAGTTGGTGTCACGAAGAAAAAACATATGAGGATGAACAAACGGAGAGCAAAGTCAGTTAGAATTAATAGTGAAGTGATTTAAGAAGTGGAGGAGCTCACATAACTAGGATTGAAGGTGACACCTGCCGGGGACACTGGGGCTAAGATACAGACAAGCAATTAAAGTGTTAAAAGATCTCCTGGAATTCAAAGGAAATTAACGCAAGTAAAGAAATGGCTTTTTTTAAACGCATTGTCACGAGCACTCAACCGTATGGCTCGGAATCGTGGGAAGTGAAGTAGACTATTAGTAGAAAATTAGGTGTTTTCCAAAATAGATGCCTGAAAAGAACACTAAATATGTTTTGTCCACAAAAGATATCAAATGATGACCTGTTTGCCAAGAAATAAAGATGAGAAGATGGAAGTGGTTAGGGCATCCTCCCCAAATTCAACTAGATGCTGTGCTCAGAGTTGCACTAATCTTTACTGGAGATGGAACGCGAAAGGGAGGGAGACGTGGAGAGACTTGAAGAAGAACAGTTGAAAAGGGAATGAGGTCAGAACAATGGACATGGGGAAGACTGAAAGTTATTGCATCTGAAAGGCTAAACTGGAGATCTTTGGTGGCGGTCTTATGTGCAAAAGAACACAAAGAAGAATAAGTAGGTAATAGCTTTAAACAGATTTTTAGAAGAATCAAACAAAGCAATCTGTCTACGTTATTCAAGCATATGCGTTTACAATGATGCAAGATAGGATATCACCATAGCCTGTGTTTTAGAATCAATTAGTGACTTCGTTGTGGAAAGAGACCAAGAAAAATATTTAAAGAACATCTATTTCATTTTACAGTTGACTCTATAAAAATATCATTTTTTTCGAGATTGCATAAAAATAATCACTATTGTTTTCAGAAAGGTGTAAATAGTAAAGCTTTGTAAGTCCAGAGACTTTGAAGAAATGACTATTTAAGACAGAGAGAATCGACTTGGTTGAAACAACTCACGTCCAAAGAAGGAGAACCTCAACTAACTGAAGATAACTAAAAAATATGTCAATTCAAAGACAGTAATTACAATCTTAGCATTACTTTTTTATATATCGAGGGGGCAACATAGATGGAATGAAGACGCTTTGAGTGTCGAGTCAAAGGAGATGACACAAGGAGATTTGGGACAAAGGAGAAAGTACGCCAGCAATATTTCCGTTGTTCTAAACAACCATCTAAACTAAGCATGTGATAAATATAGCAGATCTGCAGAAAGCGAGGAACTAATCAAATAGGCACACTTATCCCTGAACATGGGGGAGTGTGTAGAATTGACTAGCTGGTGCTCCTGTTAAAACATGACGATATTATTTCTTTGCACTGTACAATGCCCAAACTTCAAGAAATTAGGTCTAACAATCGAATGAATATTTTGTACCATGAAAGTTTATGTAAGAGAGTAAAACCATTTTAGAAAAGAACTTTCCTTGCATGGTTTGTCATTTTTATTACCCTAAAATATAGGTATTGCGAGAAGTAGCGGTTTTTCTTCCTACTCAAAGACCTGTATTTGTCTTGCAAGGATTGAAACCTCCAAGCTACATTCTTCCCCAATTTCTTAGCCTTTCGAAAGCTCACCTCACAAACCAGCGTCAAACTCAAACTAATCTAAGGCAAAGTGTTTTGCAGCAAAATCAGAATAAAGAGTATCGTCATCACCATAATGACTGTTGAACTAAAAAAACATTGTCCGGAAGATGCATTGATTAAAGAAAATTAGAACCTGGGTAAAGCTTTGAGGAATTCCAAGGTTGTATAAAATAATAGTAATAAGCACCACCTTTCAGTATCAAATGCACACATCAACAAGAGTATCACCTTATACTGCCATAAGGTCTCCACCTATTTGCAAATCAGCTTGCCACACCCTCTCATAATTTACACATAGATCGAGGAAAGTCATTGAAAATAACAGAGAAAAATAATTAGTGTAACCACAAGATTTACTGTTGTCAACAATAGACAATTTACAGTCATTGTTTTTTCTCAAAAAAGTGTGAATCATCAAATTGATACCACTGAAATAGTTAATGAAAGTGATTCTGATAGGAAATTGCAAATACACACTGTTTTTATCATGGCAGAGTATGGGGGTTAACCCTAATATTGCGACTAGGAATTAGTTTCAATACAAGTATGAACTCGCCTTATCAATTCAATTCCAGGATTAATGGCAGCTTTTTGAAAAGCAGTACTAATGAACATCTCATTAGAAGAGCAAAGACTATAACAATCGCTGTCTGCAAGGCTTAAATTTTAAAAATGATAAAAGTAATCTGCAGCAGGACCAAAACCAGATTAACAAATTACCAATGAACGAGAAAAAACAAAGAGCTTCAAGGCCCAATCAATACCAAAAAGAGAAGTGAGAAAACTAAGCAAGAATAAGAGAACGAAAATTTATATAAAGAAAGCGATGGAACCTTCCCTGAAATAGCCATCAGAGCACATTTCAGATTCATTTACAGCCTTTACCATTAGTATTGGACTATATAATGATCTGTGAATGCACAGACGTCGAGCCCATGAAGATGAGTATTAGAATCACGATGCAATAAAGGAAAATGACCTTCGACCCTGGGACCAAGGCTGCTTACAGATTCAACAGGATTACTTTTACAGACTGCAGAATAAGGAAGAGCATTTTAGTAGAAAAATTGATGAATTGATAATTTAAAGAAAGAATTGACTTTCAATAGACTGAACATTGTTCATATAAGAGAAACTAATTCACTCTCTTCTTGTAATCCAGCAATGATTAATTGACCTAAGTCCCTCGCAACGTTTTGTTGTGGCTTATAGAAAAAGAGGAAGCTTTAAATTCTCCAATGGAAATAGCTTCATGGACATTTAACTAAGAGTGGATATGTTACTGCAACTAACCTAGTATTATAAACCAGTTGATCATATATGCATCCTAAATCCTGCTTTCGAGCTCAGCCTCCTAACTACCCGGCCGAAAGCCTCAACCAGGACAAAACCTGAGCCTATATCCTCTATCAAGGGTACAAATGGGCCCACATTGCATCAGATAACAAGCGAAATAAAAGAGATTGTAGTACGTTATCAGGAGAGGCTAGCGTTTATAATTTTTGTACTTGAAACAAGCCTGAACTCTTCTTAGATACTGTAGAGTGAGAAGGTGGCAAAGGCCAGTCAACGGAAGAAAATACCCCTTAACTAGTTTAGAGTTACCATAAACCATTGATTTTATTGTGATCTCATCAAAGGGGAGCCATAAAACAAGGCTGAAGTAACTCCTTTCCCTCATTAGGTAAAAATACCACACCAGAAGACAACCCGGAATTTAAAGCGTATTGGCTAATCATGACCCAAAATTTCTTTTATTCTTTTCTTATCAGACTAGTTTATTTTATATGGGTCTTTGCACCAAATATATTTGGTATGCCAGTCTAAAATTAATAGATCATGTTTAGATTTTTGTCACCTTGTCCATTTTACCTTGCCTTACAGCTTCCTGAAAGTATAAAATTCATACTTATCACAGATGGTAATAACTATAGAGCAAATAATATTAAACACAGTAAAAATCTGAAAACCTGTATTTTAATTTTAAAATAATAGTTATATGATGTGGCTGAACAAAGTCTCCGTTCTACAAACATTAACAAGGGTAATATCGAACCAGTCTTGAGATATTTGATGCAAAAGTAAAAATGTTTTCATCCTAAAAAGCTGGTAATACCTTTGCAAACAAACAAAGGGTTTATTCTACTTAAAATGAATGGAAGGAATTTTGTTCACATTAAAACTATTACAACAAAAGGGGGGAAAACACCCCATGAAAATGGTCTAAACCATGGCTTTCATGTATTATATGATCTATTTTCATTTGTTTTAGTTGCTTTCTCGAAGTGTGCGCACAAAATGCGATTAAATTGTTAGATTTAAAAAGAGTGGTGCAGTGAAGACGCAGAAAAGAACGAGAAAAACAAATTATATTCAGAACTTTTGGGTTTTCTTTACTTTTTGCATTGATATCAATTTCCCCTCATATGTAACACCCATTTGAACATCTCACACACTCTTTTCCATCTTTCCCTGGAAAGTTAGAAGTAGAAGTTGAACTTAATAAAAGATGTTTTTAATTATATAGAAGTTTTAAAATGGCGTCGATACTCTATGAAATAACTCTTCTCATTGGCATCATTATTCGTCAAAGAATCCTATACCGCCCTTTCCCCCCTCCTGAAGCCATACACTGCTACTCCTCATTATTATGGTCAACCGAATGTCGTGTAGTACTCTGTCAGTTGATATTTATTCATGTGTTTTAAGGCTATTAGTCCAAATGACAACAGGCATCGTGTTTTCTGAAAACAAATGTCCTTTGTATTACAGATTTCTGTGTAAATGAATGTTCCGCTCATGTTTTTCTTAACAATTCGCAAACCACATTCTAATTAACCATTGTGTTGCCCAAAACTAATTTGAACATGAAAAGAGGTGAACTTTAGAAATCACGGAACCTACAAAAACTAGATGAAATAGACTTCGTATATTCTTTGATTTTTGTCACTTTGAACATCTAGAGGTGAGATGAGGGTGAAGCTATTCAAATATTGTTTTCTGAGTTTAGTCAAAAACACACCATAAACCGACATGGTCTCGTTTTAAGGAAAATAGTAAAAACACTTACACAAGGACGATTTCGACCAAAAGAAATGTGAAATTAGACCTTTTTTGAAAAGAAATTCAATCAAAAAGCACACCATCATATTCTTAATTTTCTTTTTCCTCGGTTTATTTTGTCAATGGTTTTTCTTTTTTCTTCTTTTCTATTTTCTCTTTTTTTCCTAGCTACGTTGCTAATAACATTTCTTTCTTTTCTTCTTTTCTTGCTTTAATTGTTTCCTGGCTACGTTGTAAATACCATGTCTTTTTTCTCCTCTTATGGTTTTTTCCTTAGCTATGTTATCAATGACTTTCCCCCCTTTTTTCTTACTTTTCTTTCTTCTAAGCTGCATTGGTTTTTCTTTTCTCTTTTCCCCCCTAGCTTTTCTCTCATCCTTGGTATCAAAAATAGAAAGAGCTTGAAAGGAGTGTTCTTTCAAATTTTTTTGTCAAACATTGATAAACGTTTTGCTTTATTTTGTTTTTCATACTTTTTGTAAAATAGTTAATATTCCAAATTGTAATTTTTGCTGAGAATTTTGTGTAAGTATTCAACAAGAGTAACTGTAAGGTCTGTTTTACAAAGCAATTGAGATAAACTTGAAAAATAAGAATGCGGTTGTAAGTTTGATTGTGGCTGCCTCGATGTAAAATACGTTTTTATCGCTCAGAAGTAAAAGCCTTTTTTTATTGTTTTAAGCACCGTTATATCAAAGGATTTAATGAACAATTTGGCTAGAAATAATAACTTAAAACTACAGATCCACCCAAGGCCTCAGCTTAGGGAAACAGATGTCGAGAGGCCTACAAGATTATATATTATTTAAGTTTAGTAGGAACAGCCTTGGCGTTAATAAAACTAATAATAGCCTCTTATAATATTTAACTTTATTTGTTTGTTGTGATATAAGCCTCTCTATCAGACCATCCTGGACTATCCTTTTTTGGCTCTGTAATCACTCAAAATGCCTGGAAACACTCAATGTGACAGAAAAAGGAAATATTTACATAAAGAAGCCAGCTTTTCTAAAGCTCAGGTCGTTTATAGCTGACATATCCTTTCCTGTAACTTCAATCAGCTTTTATAAGCTTCGTGAATTCAAGATATTTGTGAAGACAATGCAGATGTTTCATCGTTGTCAGTCACAATGACTCAAATTTTCTTTTAATGTTTCGTGGTTTTTATATGATGCACTCTTCTGTGTTTAAAATATCTCTAAACGAAGCGATTTTACTTGCCTGTCAACGTTTATCAATCAATTCGACAGTTCTTCAGAATTTTCAGAAGGTACAACAGTCAATTATATGGATGAATTCCTTGATCGATTTGAAGATAAACGAAATTTCTCTCTGAATTGAATTTCCTCTGTTATTGTGATTTGATCAAAAGCCAAGATTGCTTTTGTGGTGAGCTAAGAAGACTTTAGCTTTCATTTGAACAAAAAGCTTAAAAATACAAATACTGAAGAGAATTTTGTCATGCTTTCTCTGTTCATATTTACAACAAGACAAGAAGCCGTCATTTAATCAATCAAGTCGCTATTGGACCAAACCGTTGTAAATCGTACAGAACTTGTTGTTTTTTAGATTTTAGGGTCATCTTCAAAATCTTAGTTGATATTTGAAAATGTAATATGCTTTAATTTAATCCTGACATCCTGAGGTTTGCTAAAGGTGAGGTGAATGTTTTTCTCATCTTGAGATTAAAATGTGGGTTTAGACATCAATAATACTGACCACCAAATCAACGAATCCACAAAGTGGAACGGCGGAATCAAAGTAGTTGTATTAGACGTCCGTCAGTAGCGAACTAGTGGTTGTAGATTGATTTCGTTATCCTTTGGCAAAAGGTGATGCCAAAGTGTTTTAAAGAGACAATTTAATCAACAAAAAGCATTCTTTTAATGTTGTGGGAATCTACAATCCGAGGCTGCTTCTGTATATAATGTGATTAATAAGGAAACCATATTTCAATAGCATTAGTACTAATTGTACCACGGTGTCATCCATGTTGTTTGAGGTTGGATTTTTCATTTCTTTCAATGCATTAATAATAAACGAGGTTACATTTTAAGAACGAGGCTGATAATGATTTTGCTAGTTATTTGTGGATTTGGGTTTTTTTGTGTGCCAAAATGTTGTTCCTTTGAAGGTTTACCTAACCTCTGTTTCACTCAGAGATTTATGCCAATCACCCACACAGCTTGTGAGTAATTTGATCAGTATGGTGAACAGTTTATTTTTTACATCAATATTCAGGGATTTTATCAATATTTCAACCCAAGGAAAAGACTATACTAAAGGATAAATGGTTTTTACTTAAAAAGGCAACTATGAAGTTAAATAAGCAGACAGTAATTTCAAATAATTCCAACAATTGCCTCATTAACTTACTAATAACAAAATTTAAAACATAACCTTCGATATTTTGAATAAAAGAAGAGGATGTACAAAATCGCATTTATCGGGGGATAAAAGGAGCATAACTCTGTCTGACATCATAGCAAGGCAAGAGAAATGACAACGAAGAGGAAGAAGAAGGAAAAGAAGAAGAAAAAGGAGAAAAAGAAAATAAAGAAGAAATAAATGTTAATTTAAACTAATTTTCACTAACAATTGTGGATGTCAAGCCCACCTGGTTGGCTAACTATGTTATTAACGGTAATGATTAATGTCTCTGCAGGTCATACTCAACTCGATAGGTCTGTACTTTTCTCTAGTTCGTGCTGCATATCTCAATCAGGTTCATTCTTAAAGAACTAAAACGTTTATTCAAGGAAGAAATGCATTTCATGGCAAATGGAAAATAGACACAAAAATATTCTATTGGAAAAGGAGAATCTTTATGTACCTTCACGTTCCCCCGATAATAGGATAATGTCATTTTGATGTTCAACTGAATTCTAAGAACATCAACTTTCTAAAACCAACAAGTCATAATATGCAGCCCTCATAATGCCTGATCCATGGACACATGACAATGGAATTTCATATGCACTCTTGTAACTCTCGTAGGCATGTACATACACTTCTTTTCTTTCATGATGTATTTTCAAAGAATTCTTTTGTTTTATTGACGCTTGGTAAAACAACGCCATCTCTTGATGAATTACACAACTTCGAATAAGCCTTTGATGCTCCTTCCTTCTTCTGCTTATTACTAATGCCATGAACGCTTGCTTATTCACAAGCCAATTCTTTGTTTTCCCTTACTATATTAATTCATTTTGTAAGCATCTGTTGTTTCAATTCCGAATTCTAAGTAGGAGTCCTCCTGTTTTTACACCTTCTTCTGGGCCCTTCACATTAATCGTGCATGACAACTTAAGACACTTCCACCCTGTTCTCTCTTATTATGTTAATTACAGAGGTGAACTTTATGCTATTTTTCTTTGATATTTCTTTTGGTATGTGTCCAATAAATGGATTTCACTAATTATTACTTTCACTGTAATAGTATGGTAGAATTTATCTTTTCTGTTATTTTTTTTGTCAATTTCAGGTCTCAGAATCTCCGTGAAAACAAGACCCCTAAAAATATTTGAAATAAAATTTGAAATCAAGTCTCTTGATTCTGATGGATACAAAAAAAAGACCTATGACTATTTGTCTGAACTTATACCTTAAAAGTTTTGTTTTTCCTATGCTAAAGGAGAGCTTATCAACACTAAAAATTCGTCATGGTCGAGAAATAAGGCCAATTCAATCTGTTGTACAAATATCCTGTGTTTTCACCAAAAGTGTTTTGAAAAAGACCTTATCTGGTACATTTATTGTTGCTACTAATTCTAATAAAACTTGTTCTAAAATTGTCTCGATGCCCATAAAAGTATGTAGTGAAAATCATAGAGTGGAAAACTTTGAGTTACATGTTGGCAGTAAGAACAGCATTAGATCTATTGAAGTGAGTCACCATTTTCTTTAACCGAGTAATATAAGATGTACAGAATGTTTTCTACCTGTCTTATATTAATCAAAAATTTTGTCTTCTCTTAAACAGGTAAACATTCTTAATTTACCAATTGAAAAGACCAGATGTGTCCACCTTGCTACTTGTAGTTTGACTCACAAATGTTTATTACTTTTTTAACATCAAGTTGCACATTGGTTTTATATTCCTGTACAAGATGAGTTTCTGACCATTGAACAATGAAACGTTTTTAATTCTTTTGCATTCCTTTGCATTTGAAACGTATAAAGTATGTTTTAGCTAACCAGTATTCTGCGGTGTATTCTACAGGTTTAACTGCCACATTAACGATAAAATACAATAACTCTCTCCTTTGTGGTATTCTGTTTTCAATTCTCTCTTTGCTTAAGGGTATTACCGGATTTCCTCAGATAGCCTCTATGGGCGGTTATGTAAATATGGCTATTAAAAAGGCGAGTACTTAATTCAATTAAATGAAGTTGCTCCATTAGAATCGATGAGTCTTAATATGTTATTGAAGTGACTATATCATAAATTAACGACAATCAATTGAGAAATGAAACTCTCTAGAAGATGCACGTCTTACTTTCTAGAGTCAATCATTTATTTTTCTTTTGGCTGAAAAAATAATGGATGTCTATTTCCGTGTTGGTATTCATTCAGTTGTTAGTGTTGTACCAATTTAGGTATTGGAAGTGGCGTTGGTTTTTGGCTTATTTACTTTTTCTCACCCTTAACAAATATTCTGTCACTTTTACCCTAATTTTACTGAATTAACCATAATTATTCCTTTTGAAAATCACTAACACAGATATTTATTTAATGAAGGTCAAACAAAGAGGTAGTGATCTATAGTTGCCAGCTTCCAATCATATAAGTTGAAACAAGAAGCAAGTATAGAAAGTTGTCAGAATTCATATTAAATCGATGAAGAATTTGCTATTCACCGTACCCCAGTAAGAAAGAGTAAATCCAATTGTCTTACCAAGGAATTTCAATTTCCGAAAGGGGTCAAAGGATTATGTGCCATAGATAACATGAGATTCACTTATTCAAATACAATTTATAAAGACGAAGTAATAATGAATGAAACACCTTCAATAATACTAGCTTTCACAACAACAGTTTGATTTTCCAAAAGGTGTTTTTTTCTTGAGTTCTAAATCAAAACAAATTTTAAAAAGATCACAAACAGTTGACTTTTATATTCTCTTTTTCTTCTTTTGCCCTAAGCAAGACTGGAAGCAACTTCCTAACAGAGGCTTACTTTTCTTTCTTGATCTTGTTTCTTTGTACTTTTTAAATCTTGCTATTCATCCCCCCTCCCAATTCTATCTACGAAAATATGTACACAAAAATAGTACACCACTTAGAAGGTGATACATCCAGTGATGTGGCTGAAGCTTGAACTGAGAACCTCTTGGATGGTAAGCTGTTGGTTCAACCACTAGGCCACTACTGCTTCTATCTTTTTCTTACTATTTATGCCTCTACATTAGTGAATACTGTTCCCCGAAGAAAAGATGTTTAATGTTTTAAAATTTTTTATATCAAGTATCGTGCGATGGTTTGCAACATCAAGGACAAAGCCAGAGAAGCGCGACTGAGGTGGTTTGGACATGTTATGCGGAGAGAAGATGACAACATCCTGAAAAGTGTATACAGGGCAAGAGTGGAAGGTAAAAGAAGTAGGGGAAGGCAGAAGATTCGAAGGAGGGATAGTATTGAGAGAGATATGAGGGAAGTAGGAGCACGACCAGCTATGTGGGAAGAAGGGGAAGAGTGGAGGAGGAAAGCCGAGGGCTGACCCGACTTGAGAGTTGGAAGAATGCCGAAAGAAGAAAGAAAGTGCGCCTAAATAAATTTAAAAATTTCATTCTTAGATTTTACCTCCTGATTTAATTCATCTTTCTAACTTTTGATTTTAAAGATTTAAACGTAAAAAGAAGTTCAATTTAAGTTAATTTTAATACTTGTAGTTCTTACAGGAATTTGATGAAAAGCACGTCTTTAACTGAAATCATGGATCCTGTCTAAAGATGATAAAAGAAATAAGTAAACAATAACTAAATAAATATTTTCTTTGAACTAATGCCCACCTAAACTTATCTTTAAAAGTAATTTGAAACATACCGTAGTCCATAAATAATCTGAATACAAGCTGCAAAATATGAATTTTCCAAACTTTTTTTTGTACCTTCTAATATCGCCTTGATGGCTCTGTCTGTTATTACACTGAATTTAAGAAAAACAAATTTTGAAACAGACTGAAAGAGACGGGCTAGGGATCAAAGGGAGTCCCTTGTTCATATACCATTTTTGAGAGCAAAAAACTAGACTGTTGGTGGGGGACTTCTATTAACATCAGGCTGTCAAGTAATATTGAATTTAAATAATCTCCGATCAATTGGTGACAATCAGTAAGCTAGACGTTCTAAAGGCGTTCTGCAGTTAAAACTGAGTAACTCTTCTGATCTTCTTTGGTGTCATCTTAAACAAGGCAAGTTAAACCACTACTGCATTGAAATGGATAGCGATCATCTTCCACTGGGGACGTATCCCATATTTGGTAATTGTCGACAGGTGAGAGAACTATGAGCCAATAGCTCTTTCTCTCTCTCTCTCTCTCTCTCTCTCTCTCTCTCTCTCTCTCTCTCTCTCTCTCTCTCTCTCTCTCTCTCTCTCTCTCTCTCTCTCTCTCTCTCTCTTGGATCTAAACTGGTGTTGGAAGTTCTAAAGATATTTTTTCTTTGTCTACCTCATGCTCATTTTCCGTCAATTCAGTCGCTGAGGACAAAAGGTTCCGTAGTTTCTGATTTCGTATGTAATATATAATGTCCAAGAAATTTCAATTGATGCAATTCGACCATCTTAAGTAGCCCTTTTTCTCCCCCCCCTCTCTCTCTCTCTCTCTCTCTCTCTCTCTCTCTCTCTCTCTCTCTTCCAACACCTTGTGGGGCTTCGATAGCTGTAAGTTTGTCAACATAGGAAATTCGAAGCATGCAGTGGTAAAATCACATCTCCCCGGCTTCGATGTTTCGACATCTTTCAGTCCATCCTTCAATTACATACATATAGGTATATATATACGTTTTTTTATATGTATAGATACGTTATATATATATATAAGTTTGATTTATACATTTATTCGTTTTATTTACATATATTTGGTATAGAGATAGATAGATAGATAGATAGATAGATAGATAGATAGATAGATACGTTTTCGATGTATGACTATGAATACCTCCTTTGATATTTTTTCTTTTAACTGAAATTGATGGGAAATAAACAAAGATAATGCCGACAGTTTGTATCTTGGTATTATCGCATATTTTTTATTACTTCGAGAACTGCTAAAACCCCATAACACTCAAGGATTATAAACAGCAAAGTGTTTTGTTTATCATTATATATAGTGTGTATTTTATAAACGTATGGAGGAGTGCTTTTATACAATATCTGTCAATTCAAATAAGTAGTAGTCACAAACAAAACAAGGACATCAAACTAGTAAGAAGGACAATATAGAAGAACTCATTGTCAAATAAAATGGCAAGTAAAAGAGAAAATCACAAAAATTGTAAAAATTTTTATACACAAGCTTTCATAAAAGATTAGATAAGCAATTTTGCGGTAATTTTGATCAAAATGTCTTCCTCTATTTACCAGATTTCATTACATTTACCAATTTCAAAAACCAAATTTACCAAAAACAATTTTCAAAGTTACATTAAACTGTATTCAAGCACTGTCTTAACTTTCTTGGCTAGTTCCTCCTATAGTTCAACTATCGTTGCTACGTTTTACAAAATCATATTTCAAAAATAACATGAGAGGAAAAGGATTTGGAATTACAGAGAAATAAAAGATATGTGTTCATCGAACTGACCTTGAATTAGTGTCGATGGTTATCATGACCACACTCTCAATCATCTGAGTTAATTGCACTACTGACTAAAATTAAAGATAAGGCTGCATAATCCTCTCATTAGAAGGATGGTCACATGCTTAACCACCTTTTCCTCAGGTGTTTAAGGATGTGGCCGTGAGAGCCGTTGGAGCTGCTTCGAATCCAGATCATTGGAAATCTTATCCAAATCTATGTTTATAATAATGCATCCAAAAACAACTTTTCTTCCTGACCAGGATTATGTCATGATAACATGAACATTTATAAGGTTACTGGAAGGACATGATGTAGAAAATAGTCTTTGTATGCAGCTTCTATACCTTCAGCTGGTGGAGCGTATTATTGTTATTTTATTTTTTTATTATTATTAGAAATTTTATTAGTCCTTGACCACATATTAATCTTCTTCATGAATAAGTATAATTATTCTTAATGAGCAATGAATNTGAGAGCCGTTGGAGCTGGTTCGAATCCAGATCATCGTATACATCTTTTTTCACTTCTCCGAAAAATCATGTTGAAAATTCAAATATTTGGAGATCCATATCATTGGAAATCTTATCCAAATCTATGTTTATAATAATGCATCCAAAAACAACTTTTCTTCCTGACCAGGATTATGTCATGATAACATGAACATTTATAAGGTTACTGGAAGGACATGATGTAGAAAATAGTATTTGTATGCAGCTTCTATACCTTCAGCTGGTGGAGCGTATTATTGTTATTTTATTTTTTTATTATTATTAGAAATTTTATTAGTCCTTGACCACATATTAATCTTCTTCATGAATAAGTATAATTATTCTTAATGAGCAATGAATAAATACTTCTTAGATAGGCACATCCATAATTGTTTGTACGAGCTTTCTTCGGTTGAAAGAATGAATAGCGATAACATTTCTTTACATACTGGCATTTGGTTTGCCATGTACTACGTATAACATTTGCATTTTTAAGAGTATGCTGGATGGACAGGCAAGTTTTGATAAAAAGAAGAATGCAGTATCATGCCCACAGCAGCATAAAACGCACTGCTTGTATTCCTATCTATTTATCTATTTTGTTTTAATTGATAGACAGTGAGATATAAAGAACAACCAAAGTCTTCAATGTACAGACTGGAAATTGCTACGGATAAGAGTGGAAGGTCCAGGGTGAGAAGATTATCATCTTTCAAAATAAAGGAAAAGAATTTTTTTCAATTCTTTCCCCCTTTGGCAAGATTTTGAAGCGACTCTAATACAACGGGTCCCTAGTGTTAGTTAATTTCTCTGTTCTTTTGTACTTTATACTATATACTTCTTTGTTCTATCTCCGAAAACATGGACAACCTATACAGTATGCTACGTATTACGGAGAAACAAAATGGGCAGACAATATCCAGAAACTTTGGCTGGGTTCTAACTGCGAACTTCTTGGAATGTAATCCGTTGATTAAACCATACGGCAACTACTACAAGATGCTGTTAATACCATCGAATTTGCATGTTAAATGGAGTCAAGTGCACAATGTTATTCGTCCCCTGAAAAAGGTTCTTTTCTGAATCACTAGCTAAGCTTATGCCAGAAGTTTGTCCAATAGGAATAATAAGTTGTCGTCCGTCAACTGTGTCGTCGTGATAGTGACATAAAAGGAAGTCAAAATTAATTCACAGAACAGTGACCAAACGAGTTTGCTGATTCGATATGGCAATGATAAGGGACGCATCCTTGATGGCTCTTTTTGTCTCCTATCGTACACTTCTAGATGTATGAAGCTTACGACAAAAAGTATTTTTGCATCAAGTTAGATACACAAATTTACATATGCACAAAATATGTAGACATCTGTGTACATATACACACAAACAAAGTTAGTCAGACACATAAATATACATACTAATATTAATGGTACTGATCTGAAGATGTAACTAGTTAACCTTTTGTAGATATGTGGTTCTCTTGTTTACTATGAATGTAAGAACTTTACTCTGCACCGATAGTTAAATTTATTGAAAGTGATGACCTCCTTCTTGCCAATCCACATAAATAAAGCGTATAATTGCTTTACAGAAATCCCTGATCATTTTAGACAAATCAGTATATCCCCTTTTAAATTGATGGAAGTTCATAAAGCCATGAATTTAATCATGGTAAATCAGAGATGTTTAATTGATGAGGAAAGTGAATTAACATTGGATTAAAAATATTGGAATAATTGATATTTACTGGATACGTATGCTTTAAAATCTTTTTTTCTTTCATTTCATTAACTAAATTTTAGACAGCAATACTTATTGGCCAAATTAGGATTAATTTTCATTTTTTGTGTTGAAAAATATATTTTCGTGATTTTAGTTTATTATTTGATTTTCCTGTGTAGAGAAGGAGATAATTATCCTCGTAACATTAATTAACACTTTAGTATGCACCTCTAAAGGAAATAAAGATATAAGGTATAATTTTGTTTCATTTTACGTTACATTTACCATAAAAGAATTCTTACTTTTAACATTGTTAGAATATTAATTGAACAAAAACGAAGAACTGTTGGATAACGAAGTGGGAGAAAATAATATTTTAAAGAAACTGCCTATCTACTACTTCTTCAAACAGTAAGTCAGAAGAAAAAATATAATACTACAACTCAATTTGAATCAAGTAGAAAACAAAATGATGTTACAAATACAAGGGGATGAGCACAGCATTACACGAATATTTGGGAAAATGAGTGATAAAACATTAGCATGAATGTAAATTATATAGGTTAATAATAATAAGACCACGGCTCGAAATAACTGTATGCTGGAGAGGGGTGAATTGAAATGAATAAAACCCCATAATGGGAATATTAAGCAAAAATATATGCTACAAAAAGATTTAATAGGAGAAATAGGATTTTGATCAAAGTAACAAGAAACGCTATCGCTTGAAAAATAGAGGTAGTCAAGTAGCTCTGGCTGTTACATTTGGTTTTTTCCTCCCCCAACCATGCAGGCTGTCAAAGAGTCTAAATGTTCTCTCTATTCAAGCACTGCAATAACTCAGTGCAGTCACTTTTTGATTACGTAGTATGTGGGTCAACCTAGGCTCCAGTGGGTAGTGTCTCAAAATTTGCAGCCAATGTAATATTATCGTTAGCTTTCTTAAACAAATATTTGATGCTGGCAATTCTCCATATTTATTGCTCCTGAATGTATCTTGTAGATAGATACTAAACCAAAATAGGACACCATGGTCCTAACATAAATTCTTTCATTTCATTTCATTCTTTCAGAAATTCTGCAAGATTATTAAACTTATACTGATTCTGCCTATCATCAAGAATAAAGCTCTGAAGCTCTGCTGAAGTCTGGGCTATCAAAACTCTGCCTCGATGTTATGGTTGAAGTCAAAAGAAGTAGAGGAAGACACATGAAGCGCTGGCCTGACAACATCTGCGATTTGTCAAATCTAGGACTTGGTGAGCTCAGCGCCGAAACAGAGAATCATAACCTACATAAAGTCCTCTCGCATGTTAGTACAAAATCTTCCCTTGATAGAGAAAGTGAATCAAGATGATGTTGTACTTTATTTAATTAAAAGAAAACTTATTTAAATAAAAGTTTTATTAAACTTTCAGTGAACAATCCCCGTGCCTTTTACTGGATTAGTTTCTTCTTGTTTGCTCAGCATTACTATGATTACAAAGAAAGTGAGGGAGATCTAATATTACTTGCTATAGCTTGATTTCTACTATAAAAATCCTCTAAAAATTAATAATCCTGATATAAAAAACCCCAGCAGTATGGATAATGAAACCAATATTTGTAAAACTGTTAATAAATCTCTGGTACTGGCGCACAATGTGAGATACTATTCAGTAAATTATATATGTTGTTTTCAAAATGAAGTATAGATATATTGAAAAACTTTCTGCCAACTTAAGAAAGAGAGAAAGCTTTCTTTTTCAGTTTTGTTTGTCGGCTTAACTCTATCTTTAAGAGCTAGTGAATAAATTTGCCGCTCTCCAAAACGACAGCGTTATAGAGAAATGTAAGAGGGCATTGAATTCTATCCTTGATATAATCCATTAAGCTTAAGACCAAAGATTTATTCNCAGCAGTATGGATAATGAAACCAATATTTGTAAAACTGTTAATAAATCTCTGGTACTGGCGCACAATGTGAGATACTATTCAGTAAATTATATATGTTGTTTTCAAAATGAAGTATAGATATATTGAAAAACTTTCTGCCAACTTAAGAAAGAGAGAAAGCTTTCTTTTTCAGTTTTGTTTGTCGGCTTAACTCTATCTTTAAGAGCTAGTGAATAAATTTGCCGCTCTCCAAAACGACAGCGTTATAGAGAAATGTAAGAGGGCATTGAATTCTATCCTTGATATAATCCATTAAGCTTAAGACCAAAGATTTATTCAAATGCTACTAATGATTACAACAGAATCCCCGACAGACTACAGGGAGTATACTTATCTCTACACAATGACAAAACTTTGTCATATTACCTGTAGAGAATAGAGAGCCTTAAATCTTGGACCTGTCTTATTGATAAATGATTTAAGAGACAAATACTCACTTCAATCTGGTAGGCTGAAATTTGAACTTGTTGAAAAACAGTTGTATTTTGAAAAGTCGTACTAGTATTCATCGAACCATTTGAGCTCAGCTGACTTCATCATCGTCTTACAGATGATAAACAGCACAGCACCAAAAATTAGATAAATAAAACAATCTATTTAGGAAGAAAGTTTATTTTAAGAGTATTTTAACAGTATTCTCACCGTTTTCATGAATTTGAGACAGTTTTCGATCTGTCCAATCGACAAATTGCAAACTCCAAGGTAAAAGTCTTGGATTTCTTTCATTAGCGATACAAATTGATTGATTAATGTATTGATTATTTTTACAGAAAAAATGAACTTCTAACCTTTAATATTTGAAGACAATCATTCTACGTCAGAAATATACTAAAGAGGTGATATTAACTGTGCATGCATAATTGATCGCCTGCATAAATTATTCCATGAAATGGATAATTTTAGTTCCATATTGCTAAAAAGTGAAAATTCGGGTTACCAGAATTTGGGCTTAGAAATTGCAATGGTGATTATGCATTGTTAGATTCTATTTTAACTCCGAAACTGTACTGAAGGTGTAATAATATAAATTAATAATTCTCAGTTAGTAAAAAAGACCATGATAGCCTTTCACTTCCACATGCATTCTGAAGAATGCTATCAATAAAACACCTGATCATTTCAAATATTCATTTTGAATATGGTTTAAATGCTCTTTTCTCTGACAAACGTATTTTCTGATGGAAGACATTAGCAAACAAATAGAAAGTGTGAAAGAAAACCAATTTTTTCCTGTTATTAATGTCTGCAGTAGGGCTATTTATCTTGCACAGCCTGCCCCTGCATATTACACGTTATTGTTATTGTTTGTAGGACAACTACGAATGTATCTGTTTTTTAAGCTTTATTCTTCAACAGCTTATAACTTAACCTTTAGAACATGACCTCTGTTCCATAAAGAGCTGGTGTCCCAGAATCCTATCTTATTTTGTCAGTACAGGTGGTTTTAAAAATTAAACTTATTCATTACCAATAACATATACCTATGTCCCTAAATTTTAACAAGGACCATTTTAACTAGGCGCACTGATTCCCGTTTTGAATGCTTGCTGCTTTTCTGTCTCTTTTAACAGCTATTGAATAGCATACTTCATTACATTCCCTACATTATTTTTTCTTTTAGAGTTTTGAACTTTGAAAAAATTGGCAAAAACATTGACTGTGGTTTAAAGTTTCCTTGCAGCTGCTGAAGTTTTTTTGGATAAATGAAACCTGATCATCTGTATTGGCTATCTCTTGCTGTGCTATTAGGACGTAAATTTATACCAAACGAGATTAACTTTACCAGGCCAAGAGTTCACAGACTACTCGGTAGATATGTCTTACAAATCGCCATATATGGATGTTTCTTTATTTATTAATATTTGATATTTAATAATCATTGACCATACCAGAATTGATCATAACAGTTGAAATTAAAACTGCTTTCATACAAGTCTTGTTGAAGTTGTCGAAGTGCATTTTTGATAAAATGGTAAGTTTCAAGTGTTTCGAATTCGATTTCTGCTGCGTCTTGACATCCAAACTTATGCCAAAAATGCAACAGCATATGTAGAGTCATTCGACTACACACAAAAACACCACACAGTTTACCTTTAGAACCCTGATAAATTCTTTGTTACTCCAATGAAAGTCAAAATCTGCTATAAAAAGGTAAAAGTTGCCACATGACCTTTACTTCCCATACTTGTAAAAAAAAGACACAGTGTGTATCAAACGCTCATTGTGATACCGCCTACTACTACTACTACTACTACTACTACTACTACTACTACTACTACTTTTACTAGTACTACTTCTACTAGTACTAGTACTACTTTTACTACTACTACTACTACTACTACTATTTCTACTACTACTACTACTACTACTACTACTACTACCACTACTACTACTACTACTACTACTACTACTACTATTACTACTACTACTACTACTACTACTACTACTACTACTACTACTACTACTAATACTACTACTACTACTACTACTACTACTACTACTACTACTACTANATAATATAATATAATATAATATAATATAATATAATATAATATAATATAATATAATATAATATAATATAATATAATATAATATAATATAATATAATATAATATAATATAATATAATATAATATAATATAATATAATATAATATAATATAATATAATATAATATAATATAATATAATATAATATAATATAATATAATATAATATAATATAATATAATATAATATAATATAATATAATATAATATAATATAATATAATATAATATAATATAATATAATATAATATAATATAATATAATATAATATAATATAATATAATATAATATAATATAATATAATATAATATAATATAATATAATATAATATAATATAATATAATATAATATAATATAATATAATATAATATAATATAATATAATATAATATAATATAATATAATATAATATAATATAATATAATATAATATAATATAATATAATATAATATAATATAATATAATATAATATAATATAATATAATATAATATAATATAATATAATATAATATAATATAATATAATATAATATAATATAATAAAATATAATATAATATAATATTATATAATATAATATAATATAATATAATATAATATAATATAATATAATATAATATAATATAATATAATATAATATAATATAATATAATATAATATAATATAATATAATATAATATAATATAATATAATATAATATAATATAATATAATATAATATAATATAATATAATATAATATAATATAATATAATATAATATAATATAATATAATATAATAAAATATAATATAATATAATATAATATAACATATTCCTCTGGCAACTTGCTTCAATTCATCAACAACTATACTGATGTTACTACATTTAACTCTGAGATTGGGAATAAAGCAACTCACCAGGAACAAGTGCAATTTGCAAAAGATCTGGGTTCTGATCTTTAGTCTGTCAAAGAATGGGAATGAAAGTGGCTAAACATGAGAAATGTTCTATGAATCTGTTCTGACTGGTACCAACTACGTTCTTAGCATCTCGTGTGACTCGTTTCACCCAATGTTTTTATTCTTATGCAGATGTTGTCCCTCGATGTAACAATCTTCTTATGAATATAATTTTCATCCTTCGAATGGCTTGTGTGTGGGACTCTTTGGCTTCTGCCTTCCTTCCTCTGTACTTTGAAATATATGTTTTTAAATCTGAGGGCAACTCCTTTCTCTTACCTCAGCAATTTCTCCTGTCGTTCCTTCAGAGCCCCTAACATTTAGTGGCTTTATACATTGCATGGTATATGTAATTAGTTTTTCCATTTCAAAGTTATTATGTTATTGGTTACTACTTTAGTTAGCTTAGAAAAGATGTGATATTTGGTGATTAAAGCAATTTTTATTCCTGAAAATTTGCTGAGTACTTGCTTCAAAGAGAAAAGTAGTTTTATCATCCCGAGCAGCTCTTAAAACACCAGAACCTCAAGATTAAACCTTATTTTGCTGATAAACCAGTAGAAAAAGAGAGTTTTGGTTTTTCAGAAAGTCTTTGCAGTATGGAAGTCTACATTCGAGCAACTAATGTCTCTGTCTGAGCGATAAGAGAAAAGGAAGAAGAACAACAACAAAATACCACAACGTCAACAAACCATTTGAGTCACAAAACATAACAGAAAAAAACAGTCTGACCGAGCAATACTATTTCCTGAAAAGCTCATTACAATTAAAATTAATATCACTAAACAATTTCAACCATAGGATGCTTCTGAGACCTGCTCAGTAAATAAACGCAATATGATTTTAAAAGCAATAAGTATCAAAGGTAATAAATAAAATGATTGTATTACGCTTGTCAAAACATGAACTATACCACCTTTTACAATGGCTGGACACTAACATATTTATACAGAATTGAAAGAGGTGAGGTGAATTTCGTCACTGAACAACGCCGACTAGATTCCAGTTTCTCAGACTTTGACTAAAGTTTTACAAGACAATTAGCTGAAAAAAAGCTTTCCAAGTAAGGTATAACCTGATTATAAACTTTTGCCATGTCCACACTGCCTGCTATCCATTCACCAAAAACATTTTACATTTTCAAGCAACTAATTTTGTTCTCTCAGTTGGACTAGGAGAGAGAAGAGCTTTTTTTCTTTTCAGCCAATTTCCAAGCCAACAAAATTCGTTATCTTCCTCTTTAAGACAATTTTTCAAATAGCTTCAATCTTATCATTAATTGTACTCATTGGATTATAGACAAAAAACCCTTAAAATACACTGATAAAATTACCTTAAGATACATATAGAATAAACATCAAGAATAGACGAATCTTGAAGAAAATGAATTTTTCTTAATGAAAGTAATAAAGCTTAGCTTATTTTTCATGTTTTCAAAGTTACGGATGAACCCTACTATTATTAATCAAATTATTTTATAACAGAAACTCCATAATTAATTTAAGTTATATTATAGCCTATGGATTTGACAGTAAATCCTAAAGAAAAAACGGGGTTTTTTAAAACAAATTTGAAATTTGGTATAAATTGAAAACTAAGGTGGTTTGGATTTCCTATCAGTGCTGTTACTTAGAAGCTGTTAGCAATGAAGACTGAGTTCATTCATATTGACTCGTAAGCTTCTGTGACGTTAGGCGTACCCAAGTGAATTTCCTTTCAAATATATTTTCTTTAATTTCTTAACTTAGTTGTATTCATACTGAATGATCACTTTATCCTGTCTTAATACATAAACTATGCTGATGCTTTTTCAAAGAGGCACCCTTCAGAATGTGTTTATATCACTTTAGCATACTTTTCGGGGTAGGGGATTGAAATATTTTAGAAACATATACAAGAACGTACTACTTACCCATGTTATTGAATTCAGTACTATGATGCTAAGATCGTAGGTGTTGAAAAAAATTGCGTTTCTGTTTCTTTGCATCGTTGTTTCATAGTACCTGTTTCCAGATATTTTGTAACATGAATAGTTTACGTTAACTTTTTTTTCTGAGTAGACTGCTTTCTTGATGGTTATTCCTTCTAGCTTTCCTTAACATCTGCTGCTTTCTAACACCCTCAAATATTTTAGTTGAAATTGATCAAAAGGGGACTGAGTCGGTCTTGAAATTGCTCCGGTACACTTAATATTACACTTAAAAGCGGTCTTCGTGTAAGATTTCAATCAATATGACAAACAAATTCCACCTTAAAGATCTGTGCAACTTAAGGCAAATGAAATGTAGTTGTTTGTTTATTCCTTGAACGTGAAAAGTAGTACAACTAAGAAATAGAGAAACACCAGAGAGAAGTCTCAAAAAATACAACACCAAAGCAAGCAGATACTCTAAATGCAAACAAACTTTACAGCTATGCTATTTACACCTCATCCCATGCCAGAGTCACGTCGGAATTTGTAACGTTTTATACAAGAATGAATAAAGGATATTAAGCACAGAGCTTCAGAGCCTTCAAGTACCCTTAAATCAGAAATAAAAAGATGTCAACTTGCACAACTCTGCAGCGAGACAAAATCAGAACGTTGATTGAAGATGGAGTCCCTATCTTGTACACTTGGATATCTTTATACCAATACAGATAGTAGGAAGGGTAGTTGATGAAAGGATGGATAAATGCATATAATAAAAAAGAATTAAAGAGACATTTGTGAAAGTTAAGGAAAGGTACCAAGAAAATATGGGTATATGTGGTTTAGAAGAGAATAGTTTAAGAGAAAGTTCTAGCCGGCAACTTGCAGGCTGCTCAACAAGAATGAATTTTGTACATTTACGGTCATAAAACTCACAAAACCGACTACGAGCAGACTATTGAAGAGGCAAGATCAGTCTACAAAGATGAAGGTATGAGGTCTTTTAGTTGATATTGGTCAAAGCTGGCCTGGATCTGTCTAGACGTTGCTCCTTTACCGTTAACATATGTGTTGTTCATATAAAAATGGAGAGGTAGAGAGAGAGAGAGAGAGAGAGAGAGAGAGAGAGAGAGAGAGAGAGAGAGAGAGAGAGAGAAATGAAATTAGAATCAGACGGCAGAAACTTCAGTGTTCTGTGTTTTCACTTTTCAAGCTGAATATTTATGTTGACAGAGGAGTGGAAACACAAATTTTGAAGTTGTTAGCATGCCAGCATAATACATTTCATTTAGACAACAATGAATAAATATAAGTAAGACAACTCATGGCTTATGTAAAAGAAACATTTCTGGTGGAATGAAAATTAATAGCGTGCAGCTCGAAGGACAGTCACAGTAACGAACTAAAAAAGGAGGGACATGTATATCACACAATATCGTGGCTCAAAACGATTGATTTGTTATAAGGTTGCTAAGAACCAATGCATGGTCTTTATCAACAATAACATTAACATTATCGGAGAAACCACAGAATAAAAACTGACTTAAAAATCTAGTATTATTTATTGATACAATCGAAACTATAATAACAAGGTAGATGTTATCTTGTTGAAAAACGTGTTCTTACAAAAAACTGTCAAGGAATGCTTGCTTGAGTTTTCTGTGTTATGTGAGCCGGGTGGAAATTTCTAATAATCTACGGAACACAGGGTAAACAAAGTAAATCTGCAGACTCCCATGAAACCAACCGATTAGATTTATAATAGGGGGAGGAGAGAAGAAACCACAAATTGAACTGTGAAGAACCTTACATCATAACTGGCAACCAGACATCAGAGAACCAGTAATGCACTATCAGATCGTTCCTATCAGTATGGTTTCATTTACCAAGGAATTTCTCTTGACGGTTCATTAAAAATAACTTGTCAAAAAAAAGGTCATAGTGTCTTCTTTGCAGAAGCCAAATCTCAAACTGTCTCAAAAAGTGTTGATGATAGATTTGATCCTCTCTGAAGGAAAATAAATAGCTGTTCGTGGCCTCGTTTTTGTTTAAGTGGTGTGTTAAACTGTAGCAGCCAACAGGATTGTTCAATTCTCATGTTGTGATGGCTTAAGGTTAGTGCTACTGCGAGACTACTAATATCCCTAAAATGAGTGACTTTTCTAAAAACGGAAAACAGATTAAATCTGTCATCAAATCGGTCGGGTACATTTGATTGTTGTCAGTTGTTTCCTTTTCTGCTAACTCTCTCTCTCTCTCTCTCTCTCTCTCTCTCTCTCTCTCTCTCTCTCTCTCTTCCTCTCTCTTCCTCTCTCTCTCTTCCTCTCCCTCTCTTCCTCTCTCTCTTCCTCTCTCTCTTCCTTTCTCTTTTTCTCTCCCTCTTCTTCTTCTTCTTCTTTTTCTTATTTTCGTATTTAACATCATTAGATCAATTTCTAATTTGTTCCCGTTTTTAAAGAATGCATTTCATTGTTTCATTAACCATCCTTGACGTTCTTACCATCCTTCAGTTACACTAGAGTGAAAAATCAATTACTATGACTTCAATGTTGCTACAAAGGCTCTTGGCTTGTCATATTGCCCAAGTCAGAATGTACTTACTTACTATGGAAGAAATGCTAATATTTTTATTGATCTTAAATTCTAGTCACTGTTACTGCATTAGTTTACACGTCTTTTTCTGATCACTAGAAAACTGTATATATTTGTAGGTTACTAGACAGATAAAGAATGTCTAATCGCATTATTCTTCTACCTCCTATCCAAGAGCTATGTCGAAATCCTTAGCTAAACAAAGTGAAAGGAAAAGAAAAAGGCAACAACTAATCAGTCAAAGGGACAAAAATATAAAGGTAGTGTAAGGTGTAAGGTGTAAGGTGTAAAGGTAGTGTAAGGTGTAAAGGTAGTGTAAGGTGTAAGGTGTAAAGGTAGTGTAAGGTGTAAGGTGGAAGGGTAGTGTAAGGTGTAAGGAGTACGGTAGTGTAAGGTGTATGGGTAGTGTCTGGTGTTGTGGCTGAGTGAGG
>RDPX01000427.1:141469-151494 GCA_003991215.1 Morbakka virulenta | reverse complement strand
GTGTAAGGTGTAAGGTGTAAAGGTAGTGTAAGGTGTAAAGGTAGTGTAAGGTGTAAAGGTAGTGTAAGGTGTAAGGTGTAAAGGTAGTGTAAGGTGTAAAGGTAGTGTAAGGTGTAAAGGTAGTGTAAGGTGTAAGGTGTAAAGGTAGTGTAAGGTGTAAGGTGTAAGGTGTAAAGGTAGTGTAAGGTGTAAAGGTAGTGTTGCGTGTCAATTAAAGGGCGACCACAAATCAATGATTCGATTTTAATGATATTTATCAGACAAACGTAGACGTGCCATTTTGATTGTAATCAATGTTTTGTAAAATATAACAATTAATTTTCCCTTCTTGTTTCCAGTTAGAATGATAAATAATAAATAACATATCACATATTTGATGTTTTTGAGGGTGATAACAGTAGTTTTTATGATTGACAGAAACATGAACATGTTTGTATAAATGACTGTCGTGGTTATCAGTCTGTTTATTTGAACAACAGATGGTTGATAGGCAAGGATATAATCGACGGCTTCATTGCAAAGTAAGAAAAGTGAATATTAAACACAGGCTATCTGAGAGAAATAATTTTCTTTAGTACATACCTATTATGATGTTGATGATATGATAACTATTAAACTTTAGATAAATAAACTGAATAAAGTCTAATTACTCCACAAAAACTCTGCCATGACTCAATTGGGTGTGACATGGTTCCACTTCCTTGTCGGATGATTGGAGATTTCTTCTTCTTTGACTTCATGTTCAAAGTAAGTAATTGTTTGAATTCTAAAATATTGTCGTTCTATAATGTGTTCCGTTTCAATTAATGCAATCATTTATATTTAATACATTCCATATATTTAATAACTTATTTATCTATATTTAATACATCTCATTTAACACAATACATTTATATTTATACTGGTTAATTTTGTCAATTAGAATATTAAATATAACGATATTTACAAAAGCTGGTTTTGATAAGGAACTGTGATTTGTCTTTATTCCCTTTTTTCACAAATGTATTCTTATTTGCAAGATTTTATACGTGTAGAAAGATAAAATTCTGTCTAATTTTCGTTTGCCACAAATACGAGCAGAGACAGGAAGATAACTTTGAAAGTAATAGCTTTGGTAAGTTTTGAGAAGCTATCAAAACATGAAAACTAAAAATTCTATATCAGTTCTTAAACAAAAAAATATTGTAGATAAATTCCTTTTTTCTCTGTCTTCCTTCAATTTTATCTTTTAATTTGATACCTAATCACATTAATTAGGTGTATAGTATTCAAACTGTTTTAAAGTTTGTGCTTGATCTGCTTATTCTATAGAGTTTGCAGTTTTATATACATTTATATACATTTTATATACATATATATGCATATATATATATATATATATATGCATCTTGAAAATTCTAAACTTCATTAACTCAGAGGAAGCCATGGGTTTTTCTGGATTTTTCTAGATTTAACTACTGATTTTTCTGGTCAAAAATTAATAGTTAAAGTGAGTATAGTAAAAAATCATATTTTTTGGCAATGTTTTTAAGAATAAATAGAATAAATAGTTGAAATAGTTTTCACCAACTGTACTCTGTCTCTTTCAGTTGTTATTGTTGTTGACCTTTAGGTGATGAGACCCTGGTGATATCATGAATGTGCCATTTCCCTTCAGCTCTCTCTTGGTGTCTTCGTTTAGTTGTTAGCTGTTCACAAAATACAGCTTTATCGCTTCGACTATTGACAACCCTTTCTGTGTTTCTTGAGTTCTTTGAAAAAGAATAGTGACAAGATTAATATTGGTGCAGAAGGAAACATTACCTTAACAGATTCTTAAGAAATTCATTAACATCAGAAGAAGCTGCCAAAATCAGAAAAAGCAGTCAGAAAATCGTCATCAATTATATGACCGGGTCATAAGAAACTTAAACAAACTTTTTCTAGTATAACCCATAGAACAATAAAAATATACAGAACACAAGAATTGACTGTGAACTGTGAACTCATGGACATCGCGAGGTCATTCTCGTCTCAAATGACTACAAAGATAAATAAAAGATACTTTACTAATAAATATTAGACTTCAAAATCATAGGATGACTTGCTGGTCACAAGTGATCTAACCCCATCTGATGACTAACAAAATTCAATAACCTTTGTCTTGCAAATCTTATAAACGTAGGGTAGGAATATCAAGGTAAGATATTTGAATGTTACGTGAAAGATGAGTCGAGATTTGATTACTGTTAGATTGAAAAGAAGTATTGTCTGCCCGTTTTGTTATGGTGGAAAAGAGTCATGATTACTGTCTACTAGCCACTAATAAAAGTACCCCGGCTTTAGACTATGAGCCCCTTACAATTAACAATAAAAAACCCTAAAAAATTGGAATTTGGAAGAGACGTCGGGAGGCAGCGAGTTAATAACCAATGTTAGATTACTAAGAAGTCCGACAGAAAAATAACTCAAAGGAACAAACTTATCAAGGTAGAGAGGCAATAACGACGTCAGAATTCATCGGGGTTAGGTGAACATATTATTCTGAAATCTTGAAATAGGAGGTAAAATTGATCAGTTGTGAAATCATGCAGTTCCTATACAAAGGCAGAGGGAAAAGGAATTGCAAATAATACCTGAAGCAACAAGAAAATGCTGAGCTAATATTTTGGTGAAAGAAAAGTTCTTAATAATGAGAGCCCATAATGGAAAAAATACGAAAAAATGAAAACTAAACTTAAAACAAGTAGTGGTTAAGTCAACAGCTTTTCATACAAGAGGTTTCTGGTTCGATCCCAATCCCCATCCATTTCTCTGAGGGTATTGCCCCCAATCCGTCTCTCCGTTGTAAGTGGCCCACTGTATGTACATGTTCCGAAAATAGCATTGGGAAAGAATGAATTTAAAAGGTTTTAAAGTGCAAAGAAAAAATAAAGTAAGAAAAAAACCATTTTTACTGAAGTGGCTTATAGCATTGCTTTGAGCAAAAGACCCCCCAACAAAACAGTAAAACACACACTTTGGTGAGTCAGTAATCGTGAAGAAAATCTCAAGAAAATCTTAAGGCAACTAGCGCAGATGGAGCCTTTATATACTGTCTAAATGTTTTGCAAGAGTGTATTCTAGAATTGCAACACAGGTAGGACAAGTAAATTGGAAATAAAGATCCATCTGCAAGAAGGATGTAGACGGAAAAAAGTGGTGTCAAAAATAAAAATTTTCTTTGGTAATGTGGTACTGAAAAATGAAAAAAACGTTTGATTGCATTAAGTTTGGTTTGGGTCGATTATCCTTCTTCTCAATTACTCTTGTAATAGGGTTAGTTCCATTAAACGACATATTGAGAAGGGAAAAGGCTGTTTACATAATTGGTAAGTTTAAAAAGATGACTTAAGGCTCTGTGAAAGCAATAAAAAGGAAGTGGAAAAGATTAGCGAATACAGTGAGGATTTTTACCGCAGACACAAAGGTAGGATTTATGATCAAGAGGTGTGTTACTTGACATCGATACTAGGGGGAATAGTGTGAAAAGGTGACATGAAAATGTCATCGAGTGAGATCATCGACAAGGTAGAAACAAGCAGGGATTTCAAATACTTTGGTGTTTATGAAGCAGATGACACACTTCACTCTGTCATCAACAATATAATCAGGAAAGATTAATACACAGCCATCAGAGAATTGACAACATCTAATTTCAACGCAGGCAATGTGATAACTCTTATTTTCTTTTAGGTAGTATCATTCGCTAAGTGGAGTTCTATTGTTAATAGAATCATAGAGGATCTGAAACAAATAAATAAGGAAACAAAAAATTCATGTCAATCAACAAAATGGGCACACCATGAAAGTGATACAGACAGATGGTACTGCTGCAGGAGTAGAGAAGACTGGGAAAGCGTACATAGAGGTACTCATCACAGACTCACGTGAAACATGAGTCTGTGGTGTGGGTTTAATAATAAAGCCCATTTAGAAAATGTGGAATGCTCAAACGAAGAAATCCAGAGAGCAGGAGAAGAAGGAAGGGAAAAAATGGCAAAACATATAGTCACAGAAAAATTTGAAAGATATACAGAAGAAATTTCAAGTTACGAAGTCTGGAAAGAGTCATAAAAGCTCTTTCAAAGAACGAAACTGAATGATTGATATTTGCTAGGTGGGGTGAGGTTATTAACACAAAATTGATTGATTGTGATTGAGAAAAACTAAGATAAACATTAGGTTCCAGGACAATGCGTACCATATGACAATCATGATGTATCTATCATTCATATCACAACTGAATGCCAACAAACGGCTTATATGGACTACAAATTCAGACATGAGAACAAGATGAGGATATAACTTTACAAATCCATAAACTGAAAAAATTAGGGAAAAGGATCAAATTGAAATACTGTGGAATTTTTATCATGCAAATAGACAATATGAAAGAGTATAGGAGGCTAGACATTTTGGTTGTGGACAAAATGGAAGAGAATTTTCTATATTGTAGATTGCATTCCATATATTTACAATATAGGGATTTACAATATATATTTACATATCTATTTATTGTAAATTCCAGAAAGTAGCCGAGTACTATCAATTAATAAAAGAATTTCTTAAAATTTAGAATTTGAAGGAAGCTGCTGTTGTTTTTGCAATGGTTGTAGAAACTTTTCACAAAGTGCCCTCTTTATTAAAAATCTGGTTGAGAGAATTGGGGCCAAAATTTAGGTGATAATAGCACGGATTGCAAAAAAAGTACTACAGACCAAGGACTATTTGGAGTAACTAGCTCTCAAGGACGCATTAAATCAGCTAAAACATCTACGTATACATCCTAGATAGCACTTCAATAATGAAAACAATATCAATGAAAAAAGTAATAATAATTATTATTATTATCATTATTATAACGTCTAGGATAAACGAATATGATGGATCTTATTACATTTTCCATGTGCTCTTTGCTAAGTTGAAAATAAAGATGGTAGAACAAAGAGAGTGGGATTTTCATTGTGGGCAGAAATCTCGTAATTCCTCTTTGCATATTTTGAGAAAATCTGTTTACTTTATTACATAAATCAGTGCAATCAGTATATACCTGAGTAGGTACTAAAATCAATATTGTACTGCTTAGTGAAGCGATATTCAGATTCGAAGATGGTATAAATAGATGAAAATAAACTATTAAAGAAAACCGAACTTTTGGTAAGTAAATTCACAAGCAATCTTTTTTTTTATAGAATGATTCGTCATTATTTTTACAGAGAATGATGTCCTTGTCCCTTATATCATCACAAATTAATTCCATTCCGGCACAATGGATTTTACATGACTTTAGGTACAGGGATAGTACATATTTATATGGCATAACTACTTACACAGCCTCTAAATATTTCATATAGATTTTTAATAAGGCCTACAAAAATTATTGGGTAGGTAATACGATAAATGACTAAGAAAGTGCAGTTGAGCATTATAAGGATTTTAAGTATTCTCTGAGTAGTTTAATGTACTTATGGCTGATGTGTGTAAAAAAATGAATTTGGAACAAAGATCAATTGCAAATCTTCCAAATTGTTTATTTTAGCACCAAACCCATAAAACAGCACGATATTGATATTTCTTTACTCCTATTGCTCAATACAACATGCACAGCCCAGAGGATTTTAAAAGGAGAAACTTAAATAAAAATATTCTTATATTTCTGTGTAAGCTTATACACTAAACGGAATTATTTCCATCTTTCTTAGCATTGTGACAATCGCTTCTGAGCTTCCAAGGTGATGCTTATTTCTTTAAAGTACCAGGGTGGCCTGTGGGTGGGTCTCACTCATTGCTCTCTAACAACTTGATTGGTAAATTGATGACTGGTACGCAGAAAGTTACCCCGAGCTGGGACTGCACAGCATAAAGACACGGCCTCCGAGGGTCGGGTGGGGGATTGCACTAATGGACCAAACACGTCTGAGGGAAGGACACCGTGACATAAACCACTGGTGAGTCAAGTCTGGGAGTTGGCTAGGGCCTCCTCGTGTAAAAAAACAGCTAGTTGCAGAAATAGAGAACACCATTATTTATCACGAAAACCTGGGGGAAGCAGGTATTACCGACAACGCCACTATGATGACGCTATGTGAAATGCACAGAGAGCACATAATGGGGCAGAGAACAGACAACGAGAGGAATTATGCAACATATTGTAACAGTTGATAGGATAAAGTACAACATAAACAACTGCAGTGAAGAATGAGGACGGAGAGTTGCAGAAGAGCAACGTGGAAAAACTAGCAAGACGAAAAGACCATTTTCAGGAAGTGCTTAACAGAGATGTACCTGGAGAACCACCACAAGAAGACGTAGAGGACAGAGAAAAGCTTGACATTCCAACGGAGGCACCACATTTCCAAGAGCTAAGAAGTGCACTGAGGATTTCAGGAATGGAAAAGTCCCTGGAGCAAACCCAATTACGGCAGAATTGCTCAAAGCAGACCTAGACAGCGCAAGGAGATGACGTTTTACTTCATTTGGGAGAAAGAGGCGGTTCCTACGTAATGGAGAAAAAGACTTTTTTTGTTTTAACCTACTACGTTCTTAAACCCACAACGCGGACTTCCGTTTCACGTTTAAGCACATGTCCTTCAAAGGGACTTTGTTTTGGGGGTGAGGAATTTCTTAGCTGGATGCCTTTTCTGACGCCAACCAATAGGTTTTTCTTTCGTAAAGTTCCAAATTCTTTTCGCCTGCTCGCGCGAAACCTCTTGATTACGGTTCAACTTTACTAACCATTAAGCCACGGCTCCTCAACTGGAGAAAAACAAAATCTGAAAATTCCAAATAAAGACAACTGGAGGGGAGTTACATTGCTGCTACTGGTCAACAAAGTACTTCTGATCAACAGGGTGCAGTTAGGAGTGGATTCATTACTCGGGGGGAAAACAAGGCGGTTTTAAGATTGGCAGAGGAACTATTGATCAGATATTTACACTCACAAATATTTTGGAACAAGTAGACTTTGAAAAGGCTTTCTACTCCATTCACATAGACGGCTTCTGGATCATAATGCGGCAGTATTAAATTCTCGTGAAACTGATCCAGATGGTAAACACGTTTAATGAGGACTTTCAGCGCCCTGCTATTGACAAAAGTGAACCAAAAGATTGATTCCTAGTGACGACCGGAGTGAAACAGAGCTGCTGGATGTCAGAATTCCTTTTCCTCGTAGTAATCGACTTGATCTGGCGGAAAAACAACTGAAGGTGAAAGATCAAGGATCGGATGGGACTTCATGACCTTAGTGGAGGACCTCTATTTCGCCGATGACCTCGACCTTCTATAATCAACTATAAACCATCTACAGCAGAAAACATCGACACTTCAAAATGCTTCTAAAGTTGGACTGAAGCTTACTGACAAAAAGTGCAAAGTGATGAAAAGCAACAGCAGGTGTAAAGAAAACCTGAAGGTTAGAGAGAAAAAAGTAGAAGAGTTGAAGAGCTTCACATATCTTGAAGCAAAGGTGGCAAATGATAGTGGGGTGACAGCAGACGTCTGAAAGAGAACAGTCTTGGAAGGGCACAGTTCAAGAGGCTATCAAACATCTGGCAAACTGCCAACTTTTTGAGAGCCTTGTATTGTCAGTACTGCAATATGGAAGCCAGATTTGGAAACGTACCAAGAAAGAGATGGAAAACGAGAAGTGTTCCAGACCAAGTGTCTAAAGGGGATTTTCAAGATCCAATGGCAACAGCACATCTTCAATAAGACAGTTCTAGAGATTGCAGAGGCAGGAAGAATCAGCGAAGAGGTCAGAAGACCAAGATGTAATCTATCGGCCTTGTGTTGACATTGGACTCACGAGATGATCGTGCTGTGGCTCTCGGATGGATACCTTTTTAATAATTTTAAAAATGATGGAGATAGAGGGAAACGTTGCTGGCTAGAAGACGTGAAATTTGTCACACCTTGCAGCTACAGACAGTCTACAGTAGAGGAGTGATGTCGAAGCCTTGTGTTCCTCCTGGTACAAAGAGACTTAGGTTTAAGTTAAGGTTAAGTGAAAAGTTAATAGATCGGTATATTGAACTCACAATATTAATTTGTAATCGAGTTAAGTTTGATTAAGCAAGTATTTATTATTGAAACATTGTCTTAAAATATTGTCAGTCTTACACCAGCTTGGAGCCTGATGTCAACAGCGAATATTTATTTTTACAGAATTTTGAAGAGTTTGTCTCTTAAAGCGTCTTTCATGGCGAAAAGAAAGGATACGTCTTGCAGCCTTAAGTCTGGTGTCTTTTTAAGTGCATTATTTTCTGCACCTACGAGATATACAGAAACAAAATGACTGACAACTAATGTCCAACATATACTTTATCCCCTCCCCCCTCTCAACCAAACCGGCCTTGGTACTGACAAGAAAAGGATACTGCTTGTGTGTTATAAATCTTTTACGCTAAGATGATGATCAATCTGTATAATAACTAAGCTGTGTCTTTATGTCTTTGTATGTTTCCACACGTGATTAATGCTTTCATTTCCCAATGAACAGAATGGCATGAAATTTACGACACAGGCGCATGTTTGGCTGGAGTACCATGGGCCTGGTCTAGGGGTCCTAAAAACTCCTGTTCTCAAAGACCCTGTGTGTATTTGCTTGTGTCTGTGTATTTGCGTGTATTTTTTGTGTATGTATATATGTGTAATCACGTATTTTCAACGAATGGCTCGTGTTTTGATGTACATTTCGTCACACAAGGGTCCGATATGCTAAATTTGTGCTGTGAAACGCTCCGTGTGCTATTTTTTGTGCTGCTACTGTGTATGCGCAGTTACCTGTCAGCTACCTTGTAGGTAAAGTAAATGTTATGTGTCGTAGCCGCATGCACGAACAATTGCAGGAACTTGCATCTTAAGTGGACCGAAGGGCCATCGATATGGTAGTTATGCGTGAACAGACCACAAGGACATCCGTTACCGTCTAATGAGGTCATGGTGTAGGTTAGAAAGGTATAATATAGTATCTAAATTTCTTCGGTACTGTTAGAGATACGTTCTAAGAAGTCCTTTCAACGTAATAAAACCTTAATGTATAAATACGAAAAACGTGAAAAGGATCGATGATAAAAGTAAATCTGGACACGGCTGGTAGCAAAGCAATACAATGATAACAAAACGGGAGAATAATTCTAAACTTTATAGGGCTTACTCTAATATTATAGGACTTCGTTAATAGCAGTGTAAATATTTTTTAACTATTATGCAACTGAATGAATGGCTCTATATAAATATTCATTACTAATTATAAGGATAATAATAGTTGTTGATACAACCACTGAAATGGTAAAAGTTGGCATAAACAAAGCTGCAAGTAAATAAAGAGATTGAGATAAAATCATAGCTTTGTTCAACTAAATGTCAGCTAATTGAATCGTTCAAGATATATATCAGTTTAACTGACTATCTTATTGTTTGTTTATGACTGACTGAATTTGCATGAATCAAACTGATAAGGATTTCGAGAGATTTTTCTTGAAGTAGAATAACAATTTAGAAAAAAATCAACAAAAGGGAAATGAGCTTTTTAATAACATATGAAAATTAGTTTCAAGGACTACAAAGTACATTAATTCTTCGTGAGATATTTTTTAAAATCTTTAACGTTCACGAGAATTTTGATGTCGGTAGCTCTTTCCAGAGGACTGTTCAATTGTCCTTATTTCTGTCTCGTTTAGTTATCTGGGTTGTTCTAGCCACCAATCTAAATTGCTCATCGGTAATGTGCTTTCAAAGTCTGTTTAACTTGTCTTTTACAAATGTTTAGTTTCTTGTTATTTAAAAGAATCTACTCATCCCATTAGCACATTCTAAATATACCGTTAGTAGCAGTTTAGTTTAAATTTGTCAGTGTGTGTGTGTGTGTGTGTGTATGTGGTGTATTGATTATGTTCTTTTAAACCCTCAAGGCCCAAAGAGAAAATACTAAATACTGCGTGAGTGTGCGTGTGTGTGTGTGCGTGTGTGTGTGTGCGTGTGTGTGTGTGCGTATGTGTGTG
>RDPX01000427.1:124448-141444 GCA_003991215.1 Morbakka virulenta | reverse complement strand
TGTGGGTGTGTGTGTGTGTGTGTGTGTGTGTGTGTGTGTGTGTGGTGTATTGATTATGTTCTTTTAAACCCTCAAGGCCCAAAGAGAAAATACTAAATAATTTTTGCATCGGACATAAAGAACACATTCTACAATTCTCTCATTCCTTACAATTAAATGAATTTTCTCCAGTTTTTCAAGTGATATCCCCAACTATCCTTTCATAGAAAATCCAAATTAAGTTTCAAAAAAACCTAGAAATCAACTGACACATTATCATATCTCGATAGTGACAACTCTTACCAATTTGCAGGAAAATCCTACAAGTGAATTGATACATTGCTATATCTAAAAGGAAGAAACCAAGAAATCTTTCAGGCAGCTAGGCTATCTCCCAGTTGTTGTTTTTTTCAAATTCAACCATCAAATTCTAAGAGAAAGTAATAATTAGTAACAAGAACAACTTTTTCCTTTTAAGACTCAAAGATAGAAAAATGCACATTAGTCGTTTTCAACAGAAGTGGAAACAAAGAAAGGAGCAATTGTTGGTAAGGTTGATTATGTTCTTGCAAAACTATATCGACCACTTATTTAAAAAATAAAGTAATTTTTTTTTTTGAATTTCTTACCATTTCTCAAGAATACTTCTAAAACAAAGCACGTTTGATCTTAACAAAATTACTGATATCAAGGGTTGAGGTATACCACAATCATTGACAGTTGTTGTACATATGGGGTGTGCTAATTTTGTTATACCGTACAGCTTATTCCTTAATTGCTTGAAAGTTATATATTAAAAAAATTGAGCCCCACAGCTCATGGAAACGATTTTCTTATTGAAAGGAATGCATTTGCAAGAGACTTTATGAAAAACATTTGTCGAAATTTAAATTGTCTGTCTGTGTTGGTGCCTTGTGATTTCATGACGCTGGCGATCATGGCTTTCCAACTTTTTCTGTCTTTTGTGGCTTTCAACAGTTCCACTTCTGTAATCTCGGCTGCCCTCCCTCGACACCTTTTTCTTCATCCAACTGCTTAAGCTATTTAAGAATGTTGTTCTATAATTGTCTATAGACATTAAATAAAAATAGGGGTGTGGGGGACTCCAATCACATCTTGCTGTTCATAGTCCCTCAATTTTGCTTGCACATTACACAATTGATATAACATAATAATTGTTTGTCTCTTTTGGTTGCAAAATCAGTTCAGATTGAGAACAACAACAGTCCTGAATGTAAGAGAAAACGAACCACCGTCTGCATGTTTATGCTTGTCACATATGGAGTGTTGTCACAATTCATCAACAACTATAACAACACAATATTGGTTAGGGTATTTTTAATTTTGTCAGAAGTAAGTAATCGAATTGTAGCAATTTCATATCCTTGCTTTAACTTGACTGAAAAAACCTGCTAAAATCTTTCAAAGATTTTCTTGGCAGTTGAATTGTAAGTTATTGATTATATAATTTAGATGAATGCATTAATTACGTTTTACAATTAATTTACATGAATGCAATTATTATAAATATTTAATAAGGTCTCTGGAGCAAAAAAAGAAGGCATCCATTAAAATCTTGCAAACTATTCTTTTCGACAACACCTTCCTCGAGTTTTTTTAGCTTTTTGTTACAGCTCGTAATCTAATACAGATTGAAAAATTTCAAGCCGGGTTTTCTTTGTGTTTAATGTTGTCTTTTAAGTAATATTATATTTTAAGCATTATTAATAATGCTTAAAATAGCAAGATTAATAATGAAATTTTACCTCTTTCTGAGCATATTGTTAAACAAGCTCAACTTCAAAAAACTACGATTTTCTATTACAACTGGGACTTAAACTGTTTTTAGTTTAACTGTTCTTAAAGAGAAATAGTTTTTTTGAAGACAGGGGGAAGTAGGAGGGAGGGGCAAAGACGTACAAAACGTTTATATTTAATTTAAGGAATTTCTGAAATACAAAAACCGGAAGCCGAAACCAAACAGTGTCTAGAAATGCACAAATGAAAAACAAATATTCAAAGAACAGATTCATGTTTTAAAATCTACATGTCCAAACAGCCAAAAATATTTCTATCTACTGAAAACTTCTGTTCTTTTACAGTTGTGTCATTTTCTTCATTATTGTCAGCATATTATGGTTACTCATTTCCTTTAGTATCTTTATTGCTGCCCTCTCGGGGCGCGATTAAAGGTGGTGAATATGAGGAATAGTTTCATTGCAAATGTAGAGGACAAAATCACTTGTAGAAAAAGCAAAAGAAATTCAGGTCATTGATAAAACTGCAAAGATTTTATAAAAACTACGTATCTACTAAGAAATAACTTGGGCTGACAAGCAGAAAAATTAAGAACCGCCCTGCCTCGACTCAATCGCTGTATTTCCTGTATAAATAAAACGAATTTTGTAATTATTGTTATTATTCTTGTCACTTATTTTCTTCGGGGCGCCATGCTGTATAGTTTGGACAATCATGAACTTCTACTGTTCTCTATATCGGCAACTGTGACTCACTGTGCAACTTCTGTCCAGGTGCAATCAATCTCTAGGCGGATCTGCACTAGACGATTTTTGTGACGATCGTCATGAGAATTCGTGATGGCACATGCGCAGTAGCAAAGAATAACCTTTTCTGACGAAACTTCTGACGATTTTGGTTCTGACGAAAAGTTAAAACTGTTTTAACTTTTCGTCGTGCGCTTTACGATCCTCAAAAAATTAGCCAATCAGATTTCAGAAAAAAATAATGAAGGTAGCAGTGATGTGCCGATAATATTTTCTTAATTTCTTGCTGCCGGAGCTGCCTCTGAAGAAAACAGTGAAGCTCAGGACATTCAGACTGCTAGTCTCTGGTCAGGTTCAACGGGCTCTCTCATATTAGTTGTACTCTTCCCAATGTCGGGCTCAACTAATTTTAGCAAAATTTCGTATGTTTCTGGGAACATACCAAAGTACTTGAAGAACATTTCGTGGTCGTGTAGTCGTAAGTCTTGTATCAAAAATTCTCCCTTTCTATTTCTTTCCTCGTAGAGCTTTCGTACTCAGAACTGACGTTTCTTTTTTATAGTTTCGTTATTCTGCTTAAGCATTTTCTGACGCTGATAATAATGAAGAAATTTCCTTCGACGAAGCAGCAAATAGAGAGCATATCTTTTATTTACGGCAGCCATTACGAAATGTGTTTTTCGTTTACAGAAAACCGCTAAAAAATCGTCTAGCAGTGGAGATGCCTGTACAAAATCGTTGATAATTTCGTGAGAAAAACCGTCGCGAATGTTTAGGACAATCGTCACAAAAATCGTCTAGTGGAGATCCGCCAATATGGCGGATTGTCAACCTATTTTCTTCTTTGACTCCTTTTATCCTTGGTGTCCTGGATTCTTCCAGTTGTTTTTTATTTTTCTATGTTTCGTTTCCTAATTAAATTATTGAAAAACTTCATTTCTTTTTCTTTTATTCCCTTGTTCTTTCTCTGTTTTTTCATCTTAACACTTCATCGTTATTTTTCTTATCATTCAAATTCTTTTTTGCATCCTCCTGTAGCAGCAAAACTCAATCCATCAAACTTTCTTTCTTCTTTTCCTATTTTCCATATTTCACTTTGATCATTATCATGGCTATTTTAATAAATCAATCACTTATTTCTTCCTGTTTACCCAAACCCAATAATTTGTGCTAAAGAAATAATTTTTTTTCTAGCTAAAAAATAATAAGTTTTGATGATCTATTTTTGTACCACTTTACCCTGAATCTGAAATATTAGTCCCACTTTCATACTCTTACTTACTTCGTATTTCTCACATTCTCACTTACAGGAAACAGACTTCTGGATTTGATATTGCTAAAGAAAAACTCTATACAGAACTTTGCTATGGTTGCTAAGTACTTAAATATGGCGTCTTGTAGTTAAGAGACTGGATCGGTTTACGAACCACAAACGTCATCAGAGTTTGAGTTCTGATGACACCTAGTTCCAAGATCACGCGTCAATACTTCATTCATCCAACTGGCTCAAAATTATATTAAATGCTAATTTAAACCTAGCACATTTTGATTATTTTAATATCAGACCTACTAACCTGATGCGTATTTTCATTTTGTACCCTGAAAGGATTTTATTCTTCAATATTTGAAAGGAGAAAACTTCAATAAGTTCTGCAATTTTGTTTCGTGCAAGGGCTTAATTAAAATTTGGTTGAATCGATTTTTAAAACGCTAACATGCTATACAGGGTACAAAATATTATAAATAGAAAGCCCAGGTACGTCTACAGTACAGTAACGTCCTTAGCAATACTTCATATTTTAGAAATGGTAGTTCCCTAATAATTTCTTGATTGGATGTTACCTCCTAAATTAGTGTCAATAAAGCAAAAATATTTATTAATAAGTATATATTAATGAAGTTATTAGATTAATTAAACCATATTTAAATTATTATCTTTACTATAAATGTTTTGTTGGTAAATTCGATGCAATATAGACTGTTTTAAACTAAAATAATATATGTGAAGTCAAGAAACCAACAATTCAGTAAATATTTTCGTGTATTTCACATATCATCAGACCAATCTGAAAACATATAAAGAATACAACTACTCAGTTATATAGCAGCAGTAGCTAACAACAACTACATCTTAAATGTCAGCGTCCTGCTCCGGTACTCATTCTTGGTGTTCATCTCTGGCTTCAGATCTTTTGTACAGAATGCTTCCAGCGTAAAAAGATAAGCGTCCCCTCTAGATGTTGATGTTAGGATTTCTATGTTCTCATTTCGATAATGTACTAGTACAACTTGCTAAGTGTCTCTTGACTGGACCTGTTATGGTGCAATATTCTTTGATGCGGGTTTGGAGATACCGGCTAGGTTGGCCGAGAGAGCACGCATTGCAGTGGACATGTGGTTTTGTTAACCACCCCGCCTCTCAACATTACTTCCACTGGTGGTTTTAGTGAAGGCATTGTGGTCTTCAGTTTTCTCAGTCATAATAATTATGCATGGTGCACTGTTTCGATGGAGAGTACGTGCATAGTCCTCGGTACACTTCCCTTTGTATTCTAAAACGAGGGGGTATTTTCTTGCAGTTTTTTCAGGTGTTGCTGTTCCACCCTTTTTCTGAGATATTTGTTGCTCTAGTTTGTTGCTGAGCGTGTCCTTTATAATTGAGTCATAGAAACTAGGGGGATATTGGCTCCTTTCAAGCACTCGTTTTGCTTTTTCTTAGCTGTCATGAAACAGGTTCCAAGAGCTACATGTATTGAATATTCTATACACAAATCCAGACACAACTGATCTCTTGTACCTCTTTGGTGCCAGGGCATTGTAGTTCATAATGAGACCTGTGTCTTTGGGTTTGTTGTAAGTGGAGGATAATTTGCCATCGGTATGACGTATGATCTTCATGTCCAGGAAGGGTATGGACATATTGACTTCTGTTTCAATACTGAATTTGAGATTCGGGTGCAGTTTGTTAATCTCTGCAAGTTTGTGATCAATCTCACTTAGTTTAGTATTATAAATCATGTCATCCATGTAACGTCCAAATAATGTAGCTTCTCATTGAATGATTTTATCGAACTGGCTCATCCAACCATTAGCTAGCTGAGGGGCTTGAGGACTCCCCATAGCTAACCCGTCTATCTGTTTATAGTAACCATCATGTGTTAACATAAGAACATCACATGAGGCTATCTTGGCTGGCACCATGAAAGTTTCCCGGTTCACAGGTGGTTGTTTGTGGATGCCACTAAACAATTGGTCCGTGCATACTTCAATGGCTTCCATACCTGGCACATTTGTGTATAAGGAACTCACATCAAAGCTAACTACTTCTTCTTCACCTAACAGTCTCACTGTTTTCAATGTGTCACATATACTTTTGGTTGATGAGTTGATGTGACATTCTGGGACTACTGATAACCACTCAGCAACCTTAAGTGCTACTCTATGATAGGCTGATCCTGGTATAGATAGCACTGAACGTACAGGGAAGCTATTCTTGTGTACTTTTGCTAGTCAATAGAAACGTGCTGGCTGGCTTCCCCTGGGGCGTAATGCTTTGTGCAGCTTATCATCCAGTTCTCCCTGTACTTTCAGGTCTTTTAGCACATTCAGGACTTCCTCCTCTTCTTTCAACACTGAATGTTTTTCATTCTTGCGTTTCTTTTTTACTTTCTCAAACTGAGGGAGACTGATGATCTTCTCCATCTTATTATTGTATGTGCTTTACTCATAATGCATATACCTAAGCCTTTGTCAAACGGAATAGCTAACAGATTATTTTCTTTCAGATATTTCTTAGTCGTGTTGACGACTTCATCTTTTTGCACTTTTATATGTAACTACGTGTGTTCACATTAATATTTGTTATAGTTTCCTCTGGGATGTTACTTCGTTTACAGTGGTTCAACAATCCATCAAGTTCTGCTAACACATCCTTGGAGTCAAAATGATCGAGCACAGCATTCTTTGGGCCAAGCGATAACCTATCCAGCACATATTTTGGAGGTGTTTCTTCCAATTCACACATCAGAACTGTGTTCTCTACTTGAAACAGGCAGCGTTCTTGTTCCTCTGACAAGTTGGTTAACCTTTTATAATGTGTCCTTGATTGCTCAATGCGTGCTTTATGTCTGACATGACGAGTATGTAAGGCAATTGATCATATACAGTTCTCTGGAGCCGCTGTTCTTAAAGCATCTCTTTTCTCCTTTAATAGCAGCTTTATCCTCTTTTGGTCTTCTTTTGCTCTGATCAGCTCTTTGTTCAAAAGGTGTTGCTGGAATTTATGCACAGATTTTTCATCAATACAGCCATTGCTAGGTATTCTGAATTTGAGGAAATGGGGGATTAAATCTGCCCGATTACAGTTCTCTAGAAATTTGATGCAGCGACTGTTATTTTCTTCTTTCAACAGAGTCTTTTTGTATTGTAGATATTGTTTCCAACATTCTCCACGGAACATTCTTGATTTTAGACATGTCATTTTTCTTTTCGTTATAGCCATATAACTGAGTACTTGTATTCTTTATATGTTTTCAGATTGGTCTGATGATATGTGAGATACATGAAAATATTTACTGAATTGTTGGTCTCTTGGAATCACATTACTCGTGACCACAATGTTCTTCCCAGAAAATAATATACATCACAACCAAAAATGTTATCCCAAAATGGTGAAATTTTATCGATAAACCTTTGGAAGTATAAATATGTTTCTCGCTGTTTAAAACCCCATTAGTGTAGCTTAGAGCACCTGAATGGTTGCATTTTATCCAAAGATCAATTGCAATTAAGACAGCATGTGAGACAGTACTGGACTTCTGCACAAACAGCTACAGCAGCAGTGTGCGTCGGAACTCCGCAAGGAATACTGGAATACTGGAATACTGTAAGGAATACTGTCATTCACCTCAACAACGCAAAGCAGATGAGCAAATCTAATGATATATATACATATATATATTATATCTATACACACATATATGTATATACATATGTATATCTATCATAGGAATACTCATATTAGGAAACAAAGACATGATAAAGCAGGTAAACAATCAATCTTTTTGAGTATATAATCAATAATACAGGAGAACCAACTTTGTCAAAACGAACCCATCTTGACATAAAAAATTTTCAAGACGTAAATAAAAAGGATATATTTTGAAAAACCTAGTTTCTTTTCTGAAGGTTAATATCTATAAGCATACAAATATTACTTTATGCTCTACAAGGTACCAAAGTTTGCACGTTGTGGTCGACACTTGTACGGAGCTTCACATAAGAGAAAAAGTGAGAAAATATTTAAATGACAGAGTTCCATTCAGTGAGCTATATTTGGTATATAGGTATGTACCCTGAAAAATAATTTAGATATTTGAAAAAAACTTTTTAAACGTTTCCACTTTTGCCTTCGCCGGTAAAATATATACATATTCAGTAGTCACTGGTTTGCTAGCCTCCTCCGATTTAGATATTGATATCTTTCATCATTGCCGACTAGTACTTAGATACTTAGCAAACCTATTATGCCAATTTCGAAATATTTTAATCAATTGCATGCGTCTGTAGAATATCTGAGTGCTGCTTGGAATTTATGAAACCTTTGACAGGCAAAGCATGATAAAGAATTGACTGAACTGCATTTAACCTTCTCCCATCGGGATGAAGAAAACGTTGGTCCCAACGACCACAAGAAGACAATTCAAATCCATTCGGACTCAAAGGGAAGTAGTTTGATTCTCTGCTTTAGTTTGATGGGGAGTTGTGAGACTGAGTTCCCTCAGTTCTATGCAGAGCTGCTATTGTAGTTCTGAACTCAATAAGTATATATATATACACATATGCAAAGAGGGAGAAGAGGAGGAGGAGGAGGAGAGAGAGGAGAGAGATGTAATTAGAAGATAGAGGGAAAAATTGGGTAGTTTCCATGATAAAGTGTAAAAAAGTAAAATATTGTATGATAAAGTAAATACTCTTGGTGTCTTAGTGGACAATACAGTTTCAGGTGGACGTAATAATCGTCCACCTGAAACTGTATTTGTGTGTGAAAACAGAGAGTACTTAAATCCAAATGTTTCATTGAGAGCGTATACGTCTCAGAAGATAAACCAAAGACAAATTAATGTAATGCTCTGCACAGTCTCCAATCTTTACACTTGAGTGCCCTTGTACCACGTAATTTACTTTGTGATGATTTAATAGGATATATTTTTAATTTTATATATTTTATATCAACCTTGCTTTGTATGTATTCCTGAACACTTTCGGTAAAGTATGCGAATACTAATTGACCCACAAAGCTTAGAGAAAGGATAATACAGCAGATATTTTTGACTTCATTGGCTTATCCTTTGGTTTCATAACTAAAACATAACGTGATAAGGAAAAAAATTCTCCTAATTTTTTTTTAGATTTTTCCAAGTAAAATAAAAACACAAGCATTTTATTCAAAAAGGATAATAATTTAAATTATTGGAAAAGTGGATTTTTAGAAAAGGATTGACCTTTATGTTGTTACAAGAGATTTAAAACTTGGGTAGACATTCAGTCCAAAATTTGTATTACATAAAATAATATTTTTACCTCGTACGATAGCTTATGCAAATATTTAAGTCCCTTAATTAGAACATTGAAAATCATTTCTGCTTCCAAACCGCATTCTAACCTTGACTCAATCTGGTTAGAAAGTGTTTGTATTCAATATTTGTGAAAGACATTGTGGAACTAAATAAATTCTTTAAAAATAGACTAAGGGTTAAAAATATTATTGGTCGTGTACACGTTGATAGAGAAATAGCAATCACAAAAACTAGAAAGAAATGATCTTGTTTTATCAAGACAAGATCATTTTTCTCGTGTTTTATCCCACGTGGTTTGGAAGCTGGAATATAAGTTAACCTCCTCTTGTACTTCAAAGTAGGTCTTTTCAATTTGGTTGAGATTATCTTAAAATAGTTAAGGAAATTGTGGTTTTGCCAGCTTTTTCAGTCATCAGGCCATTCATAACAAGGAAGAATGTTACTGCCCAATGAAGATTTTTTATGTATTTGAAATGTTAATAAAAAAAGAAGATGCGAAATACTTTGCGACCAACCGTAAATCGCGGAAGAGTGAGGGCTTAATAAAGATACGTTTTCAGACATGTCATTTGCAAGGTATGAATGCAGTGAGGTATCGGCTAAGAAAGGCTGAAGGAGAGAAAACACAGAAGAAAACGACTCTTTGCATAGACCAGTAATATCACTTAATAGAAAAAAAGCTGTCTTGAAGGCATGAATAATGCTCTTGAAAAAACTGGTCGTGCCTAAAAGTGGTCTTACATAAAACCGGTCATGCAAAAAAACTGCACGTGCAAATATTGTAGATGCAAAAAACTGAACGTTCTTGAAAAACTGGAAGTGGATGAAACTGGTCGTGCATGAAACTGGTCTTGCATAAAAGTGATCTAAGTAAAACCTGTCGTGCAAAAAACTGGACATGGCAAGATTGGAGATGCACAAAACTGAACGTGCTTGACAGACCTGGAACTGCATAAACCATTTAAGCCTGTGTTGATTACAGCTGTATAATAAGCGCAAAATAATGCAAAGGCAAGGATAAACATGTATTCGAAGGGTCGTCCTAATAGTATGGTATCATGTCTACTAAAAAATTGGAAAACCATGTGTCTTAGCAGATCATACTCCCTTGAATAGTGTAGCAATGATCCTGTTTCGTTGTTGGGTCATTCATTTAGACTGAATAAAATTGTATCTTTTTTCTGGATTTCAACTCATCTGCATACTGTCATTTGTGACTTCATCAATTTTCTTTAACTTAATATGTTTGATAAATCTCAGGTGTCTCACCCCCGTGAGCTTCTAAGAAGCAATATGCTTTCTGTTAAATGATCCCATTTTTAACTACGCCCTCAGCTACTGCCAGTCGTTTGGTTTTTTTCAGAAATAACTTATTTCATTGGAAAAGGTGGAGTACAGATAAATTATAGGCTTTCAAGGCACTTGAGGGGTGAAACACATTCACGCTCAGGTTTGAGTGGCTCCAACCCCTGCTTATTTCATTGAAAAATTACGAAACGAGTGTGTTAGTAACTGGAGACCCTTTTCACATAATATTGTTATTTCTATTAAATCCAAAACTGGAGAAAAAATGGGCATAGGGGACAGAAGGGAAGTCAGAAAATTTGATAAATAGAAGGTGGTAACCAAATCCAACCGCAAGTTAATATCATTTCATGTGACCTTACAAACAAAAATTCAATCTGGGGATTAAAACTGGGGCTATCCAAATATTCGACCAGACTGCTAAGCTAGAGCTGGTAATCTGAGCGATAGAAAAGTACAATTGGAACATCCTTGGTCCGAATGCAACTCTTCTCTTCCCCGTACATGTCTTTAATTGGACACTGGGAGGAAAAACAGGAGCACAAAAAGACCACTTAAAAGTATACCCTTCAGGAAAGAAATCAACACCCCTAATGGATACCAGCCCTTGATATCTGCAGTAGAGAGACTCTTAGTCTATTAAGGGGAGATGCAGCTGTATACTTCTAGGTTAAGTGGAGTAAGTACCTTGGCAATTGGTGGCTCTTTTTAAAGCATAAAGTACTACTGAGCTTTAACGAAACTTCAAGAGCATTAAACATTGGAACTGAACGTACAGAAGCCAATGTAATAAAATGTATATTATGTACAATGTATCTATTTAAATTATAGAATATACATATACGTAGAACTCTTGCTATAGGAAACATCTTTTCTTCATGATGCGCTTAAAACCAGACTCTATTTTATCAAAATATCAAACAAAAGACACTTATAAACACAATAAAATATTAATTGAAACATTATAAAGTAAATTATCGATATACTCTATCTTTTACTAAGATATTTCAAACCTTAGTAAAAGGGAAGACGAATACGTAGTGCCCTGTTAAAGAAGTGTTACCAGTACGTGAATTTTCGCTACCTCAAAACGTCAGTGCTATATATATATATATATATATATATTAATATGTATCAACAGGGATGCAAGAAACGTCAAGACAAATGTTCAAAGCATTTATAACATTTATAAGTGTCGTTTGATTGTTATTTTTAATTTTTTGAGGAGGGCCAAGGAAGAAACCTGTTTAATCCTCTATCTATGACTATAAATTGTGGGAATGTATTTATGCAATAAGGAAGGTCACCCTTTCCTCTAATGTTAACCTGGACTTCCAAAGTTATTAACAGACCACAAGCTACTTGCACCCTTGCAGAATTTTGTTTTTGTGTAAGTCTTGCAGTCNACGCATAAAACCAAACTCTATTTTATAAAAATATCAAACAAAAGAAACATAAAAACACAATAAAAAATTAATTGAAACATTATAAAGTAAATTATCGATATACTCTATCTTTTACTAAGATATTTCAAACCTTAGTAAAAGGGAAGACGAATACGTAGTGCCCTGTTAAAGAAGTGTTACCAGTACGTGAATTTTCGCTACCTCAAAACGTCAGTGCTATATATATATATATATATATATATATATATATATATATATATATATTAATATGTATCAACAGGGATGCAAGAAACGTCAAGACAAATGTTCAAAGCATTTATAACATTTATAAGTGTCGTTTGATTGTTATTTTTAATTTTTTGAGGAGGGCCAAGGAAGAAACCTGTTTAATCCTCTATCTATGACTATAAATTGTGGGAATGTATTTATGCAATAAGGAAGGTCACCCTTTCCTCTAATGTTAACCTGGACTTCCAAAGTTATTAACAGACCACAAGCTACTTGCACCCTTGCAGAATTTTGTTTTTGTGTAAGTCTTACAGTCTGTACATATATATTTTCATATATATATATATATATATATATATATATATATATATATACATGTGTGTGTATATAAAATTGAAATTCCAAAATTCACGGCTAAGATTATTTACAAGTGATAAAAATGATTTAAAAAAACCTGTAGGTTGAATGTTAACTCCCTTTGCCTCTGCACTCTTTTACCTCTTTCAGTAAACACAGGGTTGAAATAAAAGGAACATTTAAACTATTTTAATTCTGTAAACTAACCTTAGAAAATTAGGATTTTACTCAATGGGTGTGAAGCTATATAGCGCCTTACCTATTCAATTTGGACAAGATAAGGTCTAGAATTAGCTATGCAAATTAACATTTATGTACAAGAAAACTAGAATAATAATAATAATACTTATTATTATTATTATTATTTATGTTATTGTTTTATTATTAATATTTATTATTATATATCTCATTTTTTCTCAGCTTATTTCTTACTTAGGTGGAGATGTAGCATTAGATATTCTTTTTACTGCTTGTAAACTGAGGTAACACCTTTATTTTTAAATCATTTTCCAAAGTACCTGAGCTGTCCCAAGTGGTGCTGCTTTCAGTAAGTGTTCCAACTGTACCCTGATTTCTAGTTGTTCAATATAGTTCTCCAGGTCTTCGCGTACTGATTGGTATGACAGCCATTTCCTTTATTATTATTATTATTATTATTATTATTATTATTATTATTATTACTGTTATTATCCTTAATATTATTACTATTCTTATTCTTATTATTTTAACTGTTGTTAATAGTAGTATTGTTAGACCTGAATAAAAGTGCTACACGGAAATATAAAATTTATCTCGTCCTTTGATTTGTGCTTTACATTCCAGCTTTTCGAGAGTTACTTACATAAGTCTTTCCAGTAGCTCTTAAGATACATTTGGCCAATCTTGTATTACTTGATGTGAAATGTGTATTCCTTTAAATCTGAACAACAAGCTTAAACGGTTTCTTTCACTGAACTTTCCCAATTTAATCATTAGAACTACACAGTACATGTTCTGTCGGAGAAATTAACCATGAATAATTCCTGATTCATTATCGTTGTAATAATTTAGTTAATAAAAGATTTAATTTTGTAAAGTAGACAAGCCAATGCAAGATACCTTACTTAGAGAGATTTGTAATTGTACGTGTTTGAATGTAAAATAAAAAAATGTTCATTGTTGTTATTAATTATTTATACAGGATGGTTCATTCAGTTATTTAAAACATACAGTGGAAAGTTATCCCCATGGTTACCCTGCATCTGCTGCTTTGTCTACAAAATGAGAGGCTTGGTGTCAATTTAATAGCGCCTGTACCCAAATGGACCCAGATTCAAATTCTCAACAACGCTTGTTTTAATTTACTGGTCAGGGTACACGACAATAAACTCTTTGTTTCTTTTTTATCAACTGAAGTCTTGACCTCTCTGACGCTTGCAATTTTCAGGGTTGAAGTCAGTAACAAACGTCATTGTTAACCGCTTGAAATATTGCCTCTTGACCTGTTCCCAACGCACATTTATACAGTTTGAAATATGATACAGAGAAGTCTTTATTTATTATTTTCAGTCTAATTTGGTCGAATATTTTCCCTCGAGATCAAAATCGTATCTTTGAGATTGTTAATTTAAAGCAACTTATTATTTTGGGTGGTACTTTGGCAAATTGTATTTTTAAGACATTGAAGCCGTCAAAACTAATCATTTAAAATTATTTAGAACGCCATATCGGATTTGGAGAACTCAACACAGCTCAATGGTCGATATTCCAATACTTTATACTTTAATATATAAAATAATAAACTTTATCATTTCAATCTGCAACTAATAACGTTCCTTACAGAAACTAGACAGTGTACTAATATCCTATTCATGAGAATTATTCTCACTGGAGTACAATAGCTTCTGTTCTTAAGACATAGTAAACACTTGGAATTGTACAGTTCAGGTCAAATTGGAATAAAAAATTATTAACAGCATTCCTTTTTTGTATATATTTATTTCTTCTTTAATTTGCCTTATTAATTTTTTACATCATTCAGAATACCCATACCTACATAGCTTGATCCTACTAACGATGCATTCTAATGATTTAGACATCGTACTCGTTTAAAGTAGACCTACTTATGCAAATAGATGGAAAATGATAAATGGCCTCTAACTATTAGGTTCCCCCCCCCCCCCATAAACCGAATGATGATCAGTTAGTCTAGGTTGAACGTTTTTTCACAAGAGAAGTACACTAATTCAATGAGAGTTATTAAAATCTGCCATGTGAGATACAGTCATTCTATCAGATTTATAACAGATGACTCGGCAAAGAACAACCATTGGGTTGACTCAGTGATCTGGTAACAGGAAAATTTAATTTCCATAATGAAACTCATAAAGATGGACCAACANGTTTTTTCACAAGAGAAGTACACTAATTCAATGATAGTTATTAAAATTTGCCATTCTATCAGATTTATAACAGATGACTCGGCAAAGAACAACCATTGGTTGACTCAGTGATCTGGTAACAGGAAAATTTAATTTCCATAATGAAACTCATAAAGATGGACCAACATCTCCCAACCAACCCTAAATAAATATAAGGACCTGACTCCTTAAGTAGATCCTACTTCTTCAGAAGAACCCTATCTATTCGGATGCACTGCACAAATACAGCAAACACGATCCAGGTTGCCTGTGAATGAAATGATTGATCCTTTTCTCATTTTTTCGTGGGCAGAGAAGACTTTAATGTCGTTTATTTCCCTTACACCTTTCCTTTCTTTTCGACCTCTTCTAGAGTAAATGGGTCTTAATTGCTTCATCAGGATATTCCACTGTTAGCCCCACATATCTTCTTAGTGGATAGATGTAGTTTAACTGTCTATCACCAAGAATGAATTGGCCATGGGTCGGCTTCCGTAGCAGGAGATCAATAATCAGCTCATTATTGACTCAACACCAGTGACCAACATGCCCTGTTTGTCTTTTTCTGCCTACATATAGAGTGGCATTTTTGATCTGATGCTTTTTTTTGAACAGCTATGAGGAGGTGTGGACATTTAATAGCGTAAACGAAAATTAATGAAATTATACTATCACTTACAGTGTCAATAACAATGTCTCAGAAAATGATCTCCAAATATACTGAATCCATCAAACCCGAAAGTTTGTGTAAAACATAAATCTCAAAGATCTAAAATAAATAAATGTAGCCTGTTTAACCCGAGATCTAAAATAAATAAATGTAGCCTGTTTAACCCGAGATCTAAAATAAATAAATGTAGCCTGTTTAACCCGACATCTAAAATAAATAAATGTAGCCTGTTTAACCCGACATCTAAAATAAATAAATGTAGCCTGTTTAACCCGACATCTAAAATAAATAAATGTAGCCTGTTTAACCCGAGATCTAAAATAAATAAATGTAGCCTGTTTAAACCNCTAATTCAATGAGAGTTATTAAAATCTGCCATGTGAGATACAGTCATTCTATCAGATTTATAACAGATGACTCGGCAAAGAACAACCATTGGGTTGACTCAGTGATCTGGTAACAGGAAAATTTAATTTCCATAATGAAACTCATAAAGATGGACCAACATCTCCCAACCAACCCTAAATAAATATAAGGACCTGACTCCTTAAGTAGATCCTACTTCTTCAGAAGAACCCTATCTATTCGGATGCACTGCACAAATACAGCAAACACGATCCAGGTTGCCTGTGCATGAAATGATTGATCCTTTTCTCATTTTTTCGTGGGCAGAGAAGACTTTAATGTCGTTTATTTCCCTTACACCTTTCCTTTCTTTTCGACCTCTTCTAGAGTAAATGGGTCTTAATTGCTTCATCAAGATATTCCACTGTTAGCCCCACATATCTTCTTAGTGGATAGATGTAGTTTAACTGTCTATTACCAAGAATGAATTGGCCATAGGTCGGCTTCCGTAGCAGGAGATCAATAATCAGCTCATTATTGACTCAACACCAGTGACCAACATGCCCTGTTTGTCTCTTTCTGCCTACATACAGAGTGGCATTTTTGATCTGATGCTTTTTTTTGAACAGCTATGAGGAGGTGTGGACATTTAATAGCGAAAACGAAAATTAATGAAATTATAATATCACTTACAGTGTCAATAACAATGTCTCAGAAAATGATCTCCAAATATACTGAATCCATCAAACCCGAAAGTTTGTGTAAAACATAAATCTCAAAGATCTAAAATAAATAAATGTAGCCTGTTTAAACCGAGATTTAAAATAAATAAATGTAGCCTGTTTAACCCGACATCTAAAATAAATAAATATAGCCTGTTTAACCCGACATCTAAAATAAATAAATGTAACCTGTTTAACCCGAGATCTAAAATAAATAAATGTAGCCTGTTTAACCCGACATCTAAAATAAATAAATGCAGTCTGTTTAACCCGAGATCTAAAATAAATAAATATAGCCTGTTTAACCCGAGATCTAAAATAAATAAATGTAGCCTGTTTAACCCGACATCTAAAATAAATAAATATAGCCTGTTTAAGCCGACACCTAAAATAAATAAATATAGCCTGTTTAACCCGACATCGAAAATAAATAAAAATAACCTGTTTACCCCGACCTCTACAAGAAATAAATGTAGACAGATTAACAGGAGACCTAACATAAA
>RDPX01000427.1:65845-123224 GCA_003991215.1 Morbakka virulenta | reverse complement strand
CCTGTTTAACCCGAGATCTAAAATAAATAAATGTAGCCTGTTTAACCCGAGATCTAAAATAAATAAATGTAGCCTGTTTAACCCGACATCTAAAATAAATAAATGTAGCCTGTTTAACCCGACATCTAAAATAAATAAATGTAGCCTGTTTAACCCGAGATTTAAAATAAATAAACGTAGCCTGTTTAACCCGAGATCTAAAATAAATAAATGTAGCCTGTTTAACCCGAGATCTAAAATAAATAAATGTAGCCTGTTTAACCCGACATCTAAAATAAATAAATGTAGTCTGTTTAACCCGAGGTGTCCACTTTAACAACATATCAGGTGGGCTTAAATTCTATAACGGGTTTTTTCCAAGATCCAAAAGAGTCCTCTAACAAAATTAATGTTCGTAATGAAAATGATAAGGTACATTTTCTTGGGTGTTTTTCTCATAGATTTGATTGATCAAATACTATTCAAAAAGTTAATATCATTTAGTGAAACTTTGTTGCAGTTTACGACATAAGAAACACATTTCTTTCGATACATTAATAAACATAGCCACCAATATAAGTTTCAGCAGTCATAGGTTGTACAATAAAATGCGGTAGATAACGTCAGTGGGACAAGAGAGTTGTAACCTTATTTTAAAGATAAATTCAAATCATGCTCTTTGATTATCATCAGAGAAAAATTTTTCATTGGTACAAAACGACAAAAAGTTCGCTTTTGTCAAAAATCAAGCTGTGAAAAATATGGTTGGAAAATAATCTTGTAAAGAACTTTGTGTCGATAGCTCAGATGTATATAGTGTATGTAATATGTGTATATATAATACCTAGCTCGTAAAAGAATAGGTTATAATAGAGTATAATCTAGAACAGTAAAATTCAATACACTTTTAAAAAAGCTATTAATCGATGAATGTTAGTGTACATAACAATATAATGTTGGTCTGTACAAAAACACTCATAAAGTATCCTCTAAAATCCATAATAGTAAGTCGAAGTTGATCAAGTCAACATCATACCAAGCGCATTACGTGCATTCAGTTTTTGGTATTAGTTCCTCTTAGGCATAGCATTGCCACAACATATTTCTAGTGAAGGGTAAAAGTACTCATCTATCACTAATCCATTGCCTCATGAAAGGTTGTATTACAGGAGAATTGTGGCTAATACCAGGCTTAAAAAGCACTAAGAGTCACAATGTCTTATGTTACTTTAATATAAATAACATTATTATTCTCAATTACTAATAAAAAAAAGTGGGGAGCTATTATTTTTCCAACATAATTTTTATTCAGATGTTTTAATTTTAATTTTATTAATGTTTCTCGTTTCATCATGAGAAATTGTAAAAGATAACCTTAACCTCATATGATTCTATTGCTTTACATTATATCGTTAAATTCATTATACGTCTTGCTCAGTTTCAGTGTTACTTACATCTCTATATCCAGTTGTATTTTCAGTATTTATAAGCGCTATAGCATAAATTTTTAATCGTTTTCAAGTGTTCAAATTTTGCTTTTTCCTCTCAAAAAGATCAAGACGAGAAATAACCAGACCCTGTTCCTTGTCAGAGAAAGTATTGTTTTTAAGTATTAAACACTTAGAATTTATTTTACTTTACCGTTACAAATGCTATTGAATTATAAAGCTATAAATAGCCTAGATATTAAGCTATCCAAAGAAAGTACGAAACAAAAAGAAGTCTACAGATTTTATTTCGAAAACAGGGCTGGCATAACTTACAAGTCTTTCAGAGAAATGTCTACTGTATTCATTTGATACTTATTGTCCTCATTTTTTCTTAGTGCCCACGTACATTATAATACCTCGGCTGTGAATCAATCCAAAAACTCAATTTAAAGATAGAATTTAATCGCTGGATTTGCCATTACCGCATGTAAGGTACTCAAAAATGTTATTCAAGCAGATCAGCCATACAATCTCCGTTCCAACAGCGCATCTTTCAAAGTGAAATTTATAACCTTTTTTCCTTTCGAAGATATTCTTAAAAATAAATACTCAATCGGATTGTCCAATTATTAAGTGACATTCCTATGAAACTTATGCTGCCATGCAAGAATCAACTTGACCTCGCTAGAGGAGCCGCCCTGCACTGATAATGCTCTATCCTTAATAAGATCTCAGGCTCACTGTTACACCGACGTCTTTAAATAATCAGATTTCTGATAAGAAAGTCTTGACTTCTGTCGTCCATTTTCAATGTCCTTCTATCCATTTTTATTTTTTTTTAGAATTATCTTATCGTTGTATCATGATAGACACTAAATCCACGAGACATTACGATTTGGACTGATAATACATGCAAGAGAAAACAAATGTGCTAAATATTTGAAAAGAGAAAGGCGGAGAAAACCTGTAACTTCAGAATGTAACTTGAATATGGTCTACAGTAAGCGGACACTTGGTGCACTAAAATACAGAAATATTTTTTGACGTAACAGAGCGCATAAGTATAACTCAAAAAACATTATCAACACTTACACATTCGTCACAATTCTTAAAGACAGGCAAACGTCTATTGTAGTAAAACAGGAAGGCCTGTGCTGGCCTGGGCATAGGTAGGTGTCATCCTCTTAATTTTTCACCACTTAAATCATATGAAATATTAGTCTTTCGGAAAAAGTCCCTGAGGACATTAGAGGTCTACTTGGAAAAAGAAGACAAAATAGTTAACAAAATGACGCCAGGGGTAGAAATCGTTTCCATTTTCGAAAAAGAGGACAATATTTCAATATTATTAAGTGGGAAAACCAATTTCATTTTACTGATTTGTACTTGTATAGTTTTTTAGCGGGAAAAAATAATCAGGATTCAAACTCGATGATATGACGCACTTCTTTACTTCATTTCATGGTTTCCTTTGTTATAAGGAGCTGGGGTGTAATTTCTTTGAACTTTGTTGAATTGAATAATTTCACCTTAAAGAGGCAATGCACATAAGCCATGCCCCTTTTATGACATCTTTTTGGAAATTGTTAGACTATTCAACGTAGTGGTATGATACAAGAAAACAGAAAATATACTGTATTGATAGTCTTTCAGGATGTACCAATATTAGGCAGAATGAAATGCTAAGAAAAGTTAAAAGCAATGGAAATCTGTGGTGACTTTGAAGATATATATATATATATATATATGTAATTGCACTTTGCTTATATTTCGTTGTAATATGAGATGTGGCTCCACCAATCCCTCATAAATCACTGTTTACATTTAAGAATTACTTATTGAATTCTGTGTATTCGAAGAGTTTAATAACCTGGCCATATAGCAGTTTCAAAATATCATAGTACATGCGCAGGTCAGACAGGTCAGGTGATTACTATGGGTGGAAATTAAGATGAAGTGATAGGAGTAAATTATGAAAATGTGAGACGGACGTTCATCAATATTAAATAATCTTTCGATATTCTCGAGGACAAGGGTACAGTAATACAGATGAATTGCTAGTGTCAATGACCGTTGGTTATGTTTTAGGGCATTTCAAATATAAATTTGAAATGAAATAAACTTTTGGTGTACAGATTATCGCATTTACTCAAAAAGTTACTTCTAAATAAAAAATTAATACTCTAACATGAACACAGCTAATTTTCTTTTTCCTTTTTTCATTCTAACATTCAAACACAGCCTATTTTCTTCCTGTTTTTTTCTACCATCAAATTAAATGAGGTTGGGTCACTGCTATGCAGAGGGTTATTTTTCTTATTAGCTCTTTTCCTTTGTCCTTTTTTTAATCTTTTTATTTATCGTTTCTTTTTCTCTTCCAATTTTATCTCGGAAAACATGTACAGAAACGTACCATGTCACTTATAAAGGAGAAACGAATTGGGCGCAGGCTCGAATTGCAACCTCTTGCATAGTAAGCCGTGGATTTATCTATTCAGCTACTACTGTTTTGACAATCCAACCATTTTTTAGGTCAAAGGTGGGGTAATAAGGATAATGGAGATAAAGGTAATTCAAACGTGCCTCTCACAGACACCGTGCAACAGCATAACAAAAGCAGGAGGAAGATTGGGTTTGTCACAATAGTTTGGTTCCGTTGAAGGTTTTTAGTCAAATAATGCCACTGGTGTCTCAGATTTGAAGCAACAGCCCAATGCAAGGACTATAAGGATTTGGAGAGCACAGCAAGCATTTTATATCAAACTAACATATTTATACTTAGAAGAGGTTTAACATGTTTTCAGCCCATTGGAGCCACATTACAACAAATAATGCTTATTAAAAACATATTCTCCTTTCTTTTTTCCTATTATGGGCTTTACTGTAATTTACTACAGCACAAGTACCTATGAAAAGATGTTAAGAAAGGTTCTTGACATGTAATAGGAAAAGTATCTCGTTGAACCTTTTGTTTCCAGTGAAAATAAATTTTGGAATTTTTTGAGAAGCACACTTGTACCAGGCGGGATCCGAACCCTTTTGATTACAGGTCAGATGATCTTCCGCCGAGGGACTGAGCTTTCTTCTCGGGAAAGAGAAATGGGATCTCAACAGTTTTCGAATGTCACTAAAAGTCAAAGGCTTTGGCTTGATCCACTGAGACGAAAAACCGAGCAATACCTGCCAGTTTTAGAAGGGATATAGGAGTAGACGTAGAAGCAGTACTACTACTACTACTACTACTACTACTACTACTACTACTACTACTATTACTATTTCCATTACTACAGCAATAACTACTACTACTTATAGTAATACTAATGATAATGATAGTTATTATAATTGTCATTATTATTATTATTGTTATTATTATTACTATTATATTGGATCCAACTACCAATATTGTCTCAAAATTTTCTCTGTGGTATTCCTCGCCTTCTTCTCCTTATTTTCTACTCCCACGGAAAATGCTTTTCTTTGTATAATAGCAAATCTTTTAAAATCTCGAATTTTCGTGGGGGCACTTAGAAGTCAATTTATCTCCTCGTTAAGTAATTACGTGGGATTGGTAGGGTTAATTATTTCCAGCTTCTTGTGCAAGCATAACAGACATCGTTTTGGGATGTTGTTTAGGCTGGTGCAAATTTCATCATCGACCAATTATGTTTTGGGTTGCTGGCTCCTTGATCAATTTCCCCTCACACAATCTTAGACAGTGACGTTTCCATGGAGTATATTTTAACGTTGAGCTTTTTTATCTGGTTACTTGGTAATCGAGACAATACATTTGTAGATAGAATTCATAATATGGCACTTTCCTGCTGCTGACACTTTCATATTTCAGTCACCAGACGAGAACAAGTCGATCTTCAAGGTGCAAAAATGCACATAATCAAGAATATAATTTTCTAAGCGTGTTAAAGAAATTTGTTTGCCTCAAGAGCTTCAGTAAATAGGATGAAGAATCGTGAGGTGCAGCTATGTACTTCTCTTTAAATGGATTCTTCCCATCCAAGGATTTATTAAATTTATGCCACACAGAGAAAGGGTTCTTTTGAAGATTTATGTACCTGAAAAATGTCACTGTCATTAACATGTTTCACATTGTTTAAATGTTCAATCAAAGTTAAAAGTATTTGTGTACACCCCATAATAATACTTTGCGAGTGTTCTGCATGTCATATATATACTACATCAAAGGACTGGGACTTTCATTCAACCTATGTAGTAAAACATTAGCATATGATTTCAATGCGATTTTAATTCTTGAATAATTTGCTTGTTTTATATGCTACAAGTGTTTTATTTTTCTTTCACATGTTACATACTGCGCAGGCTACTGCTTCCCAATGTGATTTACGTGTTACAAATGTGCCAGAGCCCTTTATCTGCATTTTATCCCATAGCTTTTCCGCGAACCCTTACATGATTTACGAGATTCATGTAGGTTATGAATCTTTGTATGGTCTAAAATCGATTTCTGTGTAAGGAAAAGGATTCCTCAGCTATCTATCAAATAATGGATTACATTCAGCTTGGTTTAGAAAACTCCCCGTTGAGTCCTTCTGTCCTGACAAAACCCAAAAACACTTCGGCTTTTGACCAAGTCGGATTATGAAGACAGAGGCCCACGATGGGGGGTAATCCTTGCATTTATCACAGGGCGCCAGTGTGACAAATTTGCGGTAACCTCAGTGCTAAAAAAAGTATTTATGGCTTCTTTCAACGCTGGCGATTTAAATGAATTATTTAATCTATGTAAAGGTCAAATTCTAGAATGTTATCTTTAAGAGAATTATGGAATTGAATTGAAGATTATAGACTTCCCCAAAAGCTATTCTGCGTTAATAAAACCTCTTTCTGAAGTTTCCTATATTTGTCACTTCCTACCTCAAAATGAGATAAACTTGCAGACAATCCATAGGCTTTGGCTCAAAACAGTGTGGTTTCAAGAGGAACAAATGCTTGTTTTAGGTGTGACAGTTGTGTTTTTTGTCTAATTTAGTACTTTTTGGGGTAAGACAAATGTTTCTAATTAGATAAATTAATAAATCAAGCCAAATGAAAACTGGTTTTTATTTCGTTATTCCTAAAAATATTTATAACGTATATAATTGAATATTAACTGTATTAAAGATTATTCAACTGAATTACCAGATCTAGGCCGTGTGACAAAATCTTGAAGAGAAATATTTTGGGGTCCTTTATCCATGATAGTTGATCTATTCGTCAATATGTGTAAGAATGAATGAGGAAGAAGAATTTGGGTGAAAAAGTCAGAGACAACAACAAACGACTGTAGTGGACTTAACTGAAAGCAAAGTCCGTGATTACTTATTGTACCTTTTTGCGCTACTTCGATGATGATCAACGCATTTTGGTGTCTGTTAATGTGTAGTGTTAGTGTTAGTGTGTGTGTATATAAGGGTAAGAGAGAGAGAGAGGGAGGGAGGAAGACAGAGAGAAAGAGACTGAAGGGAGAAAGAGAGAGCCATCAATGGATCATCAGACCGTCAATAAAACTAAAATTACTAAAACCATTAAAAAAAATTCTCCGAAAATCCCATTTCCATCATAGACAAATATTGTATACTTTCTCTGAGAACACTGCATACAATTTGTCATGGACACGACTCTTTAATTTAAAGATACCTTACCCAGTGACTTCATTCCCATATTTCCAGTGTCTTTCTTGCACTTACCCTTGCCCGTTGTATTACACTTTTCCGCGTAGCTTTGTCTTTTCCAGGTATTTTTTCTCACCTTTTTTTGTTTCCCAAACTTCATGACCTTAACCTTGCATCTGTTCACTTCTGCCCGGATTTCTTTTTAAACGCCTTCTCACACTGGATTTATTAAACAAGTTGTTAGTAGTAATCTGATCAATCTAAGATACTTTTAACATCCTCCTTCAAAACCACATTTCCGCCACCTCTGGTCTTTTTGCTATTATTAATGAAATCATCCAGCAGTAGACACGATATATCAAGATGAGATATACGCAACAATTAATAACTGCAGTCTTAACTTTCATCAACAATTCAATGTCTTTTAAACAGCTACCCAAATTCATAAATACAACTTTCGCCAAACCCATTTTATTCTTGATCGCTACATCTGCTTAGCTATATATTGATAGAATATTTCCTAAAGACTTAAACTTTATTAGTTGATGATATCAGTTTCTGCATAACCTTTTTAAATCGGCCTTTGTCACTCTACCAACTGAAACTGGCTAAAACAAATTCTAGTAATACTTCTTTCCCATCCATCCTTTGTTATGTTTTTATTTGTAATTTTTTCAATGGTTAAGAACCATACAAGGCATAATGCTACTTACTGTAAGGAGCTATGAAGAAATGACGGGGAAAGAAAGAAACAAGAAATGCAAAACAACGAAGAAGTTTAACCGAAAATGTAAAATTTTAACCTCAGGCTTCAGCTAACATTCAAGTCAATCGGTAACTTTATCAAAGATTTAAGTGTGGCTGCAAAAGCGGAAGCAACAGTAAAAATGAAACTGAAACGGAGGTTTAGTATTAAACCCTGATTTGTTCATTAATAGAACAGATAGTGACGAAAGCGCGATGCTCTGGTTCAAGAAACTTCAAAAAAATGTTTATTTCAATTTGTGTTGTTTACACATTTCAAAAATTGTCGCTTTAGAATCAAATGTAAGGTTACTTCATGCTCTCTTTCCTCTCCCTCTGTCTCTCTCTCTTGTCTGTCTGTCTCTCTCTCTCTCTCTCTCTCTCTTTCTCTCTTTCTCTCTCTCTCTCTCCTCCTCCCCCCTCTCTCTGCTATAATATACCTTGCTACCGTGCATATTTTAACTATTTTGAGCCCATTTTGCACTAAGAAAGAACTAACAACAATTCCTTGGTTATCATTTAAGATTATCACTTTAGTCAAAAACCAAAAATGGAAGAGAAATTCACATACCAACTTTTTTGTTTAAAACTCATTTGAGAACTTTATCACTTTCTTTCCTTTGTTCCTTATAAGCATAACGAAGCAATACAGTCATTATGGACAGAGGAAAGCAGTATAAGATCAAAGTATCAAAGTAGCGCTTGGGATTTTGATCAGGTACTCTGACGAATATACAATCTCAGTTGGAGTAAACTTAACTGTTTCGATTGAAAGTTCTGCTTTCTCCCGAAAAATAAATAGTAACAAGATGAGGTCATGACATTAAAGCCCTTTTCACTTAGACCTTCAAATATGTGATTGTGATCTAAGAAATGGAGGCGGAAAATGATTTGAGTAAATGATGGATAATAATGTTAATTTACGCTACTAGAATGATCAGTTATGAGTCTTCCTTGTGAAGGATATTGACTTTTAAAGGAGTAAAAACACCATATTTTTGTATAAATTAAACGTTTAAAATATATGATAGGGAGGGGAGTCGTTGAAATAATAGCCAAGTTGAATACTAGAGACTGAATTGCAGCTCTTATGACAATTATTGAAGGTTAGCGTCAAATAGCCGACATATTTAAGTGCAACTTGTTTTCAAATAAGCAAATTAGATAAAGTGAGGGTAATCGAGAACACATGGAACTTTCAGTACTAAAAGATGCTTCACAGTTGCCTAATGTCTCCATTAATATCTACTTTGGAACAACGAAAGAAAGCAGAGCAGATTCTAAACTGGGGGGAACAAAGTAAAGAGATTTTTCTTTTGAGGTTAACCCCAGCTGCAGCAACATTTTGGCTGACGGCGTTACACTAGGAGTAGGCAACGACGAGGATCACCTGTGTATACACAAATTTTGGAGGGTTATCTATATGAAAATCCCCCCTTATTTATAATCTCAATCAGCCAAAAGCGAAGAGCATGACTCCGGACGTTCCTCTGGAGCAGGTCCTGTACATTGGATCAATTGATTATATAAATTCGTAACCAAAAAAGAAAAAGAAGGAGTCACATCATTTTGAACTAATATACGCGAGTTCGCGCTTCAATAATTTTCACGCAGGCCATCCCGGAAAATTATAGGGATCTGAATACAAGACAGATCCCTATAAGATTTGAATACAAGACAGATCCCTATAAGATCTGAATACAAGACATTTCAGCACCGAAGTAAAACAGATTCTCAGACATCAAGTGTCGTAAACCTATGGTTTGTAATGCAATGCACGGATATATCTGGAAACTGAAAACAAATTTTAATCATTTGATCAAACGATTGGGAAGAAGTCGCCTCTTCTCACGAGTGCGCGAAAATTAAAGAGAGAAAAATCAATAGGAATAAATTTGCTTTGCGATTTTACAATGCAGGAGATTCCTAGACCATGCGTTAAGATTTGAGTTCCTGAATGTACTTCAACAATAGTTCCTCTGTTAATGTGGCAGTCTACTACGTTTTTTCATGCTCTTTGATACCTTTAAAATTTGGATACCATCCACAAAAAATTAAGGTAAACTACTTATATAGATATATTTATGTATAGAAATATAGACATATATATTTATGTATATCTATACATATGTTTATGGAGAGACAGATACATAATTAGATGGATAGATGTATAGATAGATAGATGGATAGATAGATACATAGATACATAAATTGATAGGTAGATAGATGGATAGCCACATAGATAGATAGATAGATAGATAGATAGATAGATAGATGGATAGATAGATAGATAGATAGATAGATAGTGAGAGGGACAGACGGACAATTTTATCCAGACCATTTTTCAATATTACAATTGCATTATTTATTTGTGACTAAGAACAGAATTAAATTTTATGAAACATATAAATTGGTAATTTTAATAATTTTTAATCAATACAGATAAGACTGAATTACATCACTATTGCTTATATGTATAATAATCACAGTGGCTGTGAAGATTTTTACACTACGTCCTAGGTCTACAGGTCAGACATCAAGTATCCCTTTCGTTTTAAATAAGCTTTGTAAAGTTAACATTTAAAAAACTTGGCAAAATGTATGCCATTTTAATCTTGGATTAAAAAAACCCTAAGAACATTAATTTCATTTATTTGATCATCAATCCTCTTAAAGTCAGCTTAGTAACGACAGAAAATACTAAACAAGTACGTCAGTTGAAATATACTTCGACTGGTGTTTTATTGAGAATCATGCAAAATATGAAAAGTTATTATGTTGTCAAACAGAAAGTATATGAATTAAGGAAAAGAGAAATGTGTTATTTTACATAAAGTCGTGAGATGTCAAAGCGGTAATAGTTATCATACGTGATTTTTTGTATAAAAATGATATTGAATACAGACATTACAAATCCCTAGAATGACTACAATACATTCCCCTGGAATTTCCTCATGTAAAACAGTTCAAAATAGTGAAGCAAATAGCTATGACTTCAGTAAATGGAGAGTAAAATACTGCAGCATGCATTGTTGACTTGCTAAATCAAATGGGCGAAGGAACGTTTATAATGGGTAATAGGCTGGGGACATTATTCGAGGACATCCAACGTAAGTTTCTTCCTAAAATCACATCTTATATTGTTCCAGTTCTTTTGTGTTACGGAGCACCACATGTGCTCTCTTCTTACTTTAGACAAATTTTATGGAGAGCAACGTAATGACGACTGAATTCTTGTTGTGTTTTATTACATAAAATGCCTTATTTTGTGCCTGATCTATTTGGCGTGTGGTGTTATTTAACTTTCTAAACATTCTCTGAGTTGTAAATAGACACAGCAACCAATTTCATTATGAGATACTGGAAGAAAAAGTTACAATTTCAGAGAAATGGTGGAAAACGTTTTTTGATGGAGTGGATTTAAGGAAAATAGAAAATTGTATCGAAATCCTCATGTTGCAATACATTAAACCCGAGACAACGTTGAACAGAATCATTTCAGGATAGTTCCACAAAGTAAGGGCTTCAGATGCATTATGAATTATTAATAAATATTACGTGTTAATGTGTTAATCAAGTCGGAAAATTAACGCGCCGGAGGCGTTCGAATCTGTCTTCGAATTTCTTTTTCAGCCCTTGTAAGTGGCGAATAATATTAAAATCTACTTCGTAATTGAAATAACTCGGATGAAGCCATAAATGGGTGACGGGATATGTTCCTGTTCAGAAGTCCAACGCCGCAAACAAAACCAAAACTTTTGATTTCATTGGCTAGTACAGTTTTGCCATACCCCCTCACCAAGCCCGAGGCTCCTTGTTCAAGATATTCAGCTTTCCAAATATATCTGTAAGATAACTATTGCTTTTCCTTGCCTGGTGGAGATAAACTGCCCATCACTGTTATCTCTCAAACAACTTTCACTTACAATGCCATAAACCGCTAAAACAGTTACCTTTGCACAGTTAACTAATTTGAATGCAAAGTAATACCTTTTAATAGTTTTCATCAGCTTCATTGCACAAAAACAAATAAATTCGAAAATGCGCTTCGCTTTTACATTGACTTTTTTATTGTTAACAGCATTAATAACAACTGATATGACCGTATTTGTATTCTGATGATAATGCTTTAGCAGCAAACTTTTCAGGATGAAGACCGTTGAACTGTGGTCATTACAGAACACTCAGGCCTTATCAACTGAAAGCGGCTATTCCATTTATAAAGCATCACCGGCGCTTGCTAGGCTCTGCATAACCTTAGGAATGCTCAATGTTATTGTGACAATGACATCTTGACAAGAATAACACGGGAATGTTGTTTTTGTCAAGATAGTCCTTGAACGTTTGGTAGATGTTTAGTGCTGTTGTTCTCGTTTCCGGGAGGCCACAGAAGTACTTCCTTTATTCATATGTTTTTACTAAATACAGCAAGGAAGTGATGCTTGACTTCCATTCATCGTCGCTCCGTCAGGCTGTACGGAACTTATCTTTCTGGAGTTGCCCAAATAATTATTTCCCAGCTAGAGCCATCGCAAAATTGGGTGGAGTTAGGGTGTAAAGCCCCATTAAAAACATCTGTTGGAAAATGAATCTCAAAACCGAATTTATCGGAAAATTAAAAAAAATTGGGTAAATTTTGCTCAGCAAATTCTCTCTGAGTTAAAGGAAGGCCGACCTTGACAGAGTACACACTTAAAATACATCGCAAAAGCGGCCACTTGTTTTGCCCTTGCATACCAGTCAACTGAAAAAGACAGTTTGAGATTTGCTTTTATACCGTAACATATTTTCTAAGCTAAATATAATTTTCAGATCACTGAAAAACTATCCCAAAGGCAGCAAAGCTTATTTGAGTTAAGTATGAAAACCAATAAATAAACACCATTAAACAATAACACAATTTTCAGACCTGATTAACTCTAATGACTACGCCCATGACCACGCCCACGCCCATGACCATGACCATGATACTAGGAATTTGGTGTGTTTATGTTCCTGGGGAATACCATAATTTCATCGTAGTGGTGCCAAATTAATATTAGTTTCCATTTCAGCGATAGGTCAAATGTTGGTTATAAAAGGCACTGCCATGAGGTTAGGAGTAATCGAAAACTGACAGTGTAATGAAGGCTTTCTATTTAATTAGACTTGCCCTCGATTCTCCTAAATTATTCTCGGTGTATGTTACTGTTCGCATCGTACGATCCCGATTGAGAGCAACTTGACAGGATGAAGATGTTAAACATAACTTTATCTGCAGTAAAGAACATATCTGAAACACATAACACTAAAGTTCTTCTCAACGCTCCTAAATGTAAGCTACAAGTTTGAAAAATCGATTTTATTTTATGGGATCCAAAATAATGCAACTCACTCTCAATGTAGTTAGAGAAAACAACATTAATATAAAGGAATGCTTTCTTACTATATTTACTGTATGCATGACAGACTCACATTGAAACAACTTTTTTAGGTGATCTAATTTTTAATTTCCATTTTCAGTTAAATTGATTTTATTGATTTTCCTGTTCATATGTTATTATATCATTTGTTATAGTGTGGTCTATTACTGGAGAGAGATGCAGAGGCCACCGATGGCCAGCCTCCGGCACAGCTGTACTGAACCGTTTCTCCAAAAATATGGAAGTCTGTCTCATTTAATGGTTTTACCTTGGTAGGTAGGCAAGCCCCTCAGTCTTCCTCCAGATCTTCTTTCAGTCCTCTCCAGTCTGCTGCCACAAAGGCGACACTGTCACTACGACGAAATATGTGTCAACTCTACTTCCATCTTTCTAACCTGACTTGTTTCTCCATTGGGTGGACCTTTGTAATCGACCTTCAAGCACAGATCGGTCGCTTTGCTAATCTACGCTTCCTGTGGATGTCAGCTATTCGTTGCAACAGAATATTCTTGAAAGAAAGAAACCAGTAGTCTGTCGTTATTCTATTGTACCAGCTTTCCTGACAATAGAGACGAATTAGTCTTACTATCGTTTCATAAATTTTCATTTTGGTGTTTATGGAACAATTTTTATTCGGCCAGATATTTCCAAGTCTACAAACAGTCTGATTTGTTTTCTTAATCCGCTCTTTACACTCCTTTTGAAGCGATTACTGACGACGATAACTAGGTAATTAAAGCTTTCAATCAATTTGATGGTTTCCTTTTCAATGTTGTAGTCTCGTTGAAAACACTTGATGTGGATGAGTTCCATTTTATTAACATTTATTGCTACTCCAAACGTTTTGCTGCTGTCGATTAACCACTGAATACATACTGCACTTTATCAGCGTTGATTGTTATCGATACCATGCGTAATCTAAGTCAAAAAGGTATTATTGATCTTCAACTGAAGGGTGAAATCTTGTCTTTGGTTTTCCTTCCTCATAATGAAGTAAACAAAACGAACAAAAATCAGAACAAAAAAAATTCCCCCTTGAATTAGGCCTGATTCAACCTCAAAACCATCTATAAATCCTGCATAAATCATCATCTAACATTATGTGTTGAGTTGTATGTTGTTAATTTAATTGACCAGTGTTTCTGGCACCTTAACAACCTGGAAATGTTACGAGCTACGCTTCCAACATCTTTTCTGTATTCGATAAAATCCGAGGATGGCGTCTTAAATTCATTTGCCTGATGAAGTACATGTTGTACTACAAAAATATGATTTGCGCTGCTCCTTCCTTTTCTGCAAAGAGACTGGTGTTTTCTTAATATGAACGGTTTACTACGATGATACAAAATTTTACCGAAAATCTTCAATCAGCGGAAAACTCAGTTTCTGTCAAACTGTCTCAGTAACTCAGCTGTCCTTTCTTAAGTATTTTGACGGGAAAACCTTCCTTCTATTTAGAAGCAACTCTCCCAAGTTTCAAAAATAATGTTTAACATTTTCCCTTTTTTTCACTGAAGTTCCCGTTTCTTTTCCTTTACCCAGATTCAATTTTTTGACATACCATTCCAATCATGCATAAAGGGCTGAGGATCCAATGGAAAGTCATTTTCACTTCCAAAGTCAGATCAATTGATCCCCAAAAACGTGAACGGGAAACAAGAAATTGTGAAAATGATATAAATGGAAAGTATTGTGTGTTGTATAAAAGTTGACAATAAATATTTGACATAATTAATATGCCTGAGCTCTTGCAGTTTTGTGACGTCATGCTTACAAAATGTAGGTAAGCATCCTGCTAGCTTACCATAAGCAAAGTACCAGGCTGTCCCCAAACAGTCATGTGTGAAAAGCAGGCGACACTGGACTTTCCAAATAATAATAATAATAATAATAATAAAAATAACACTAATAGTAATAATAACTATTAATATAATAATATAAATAATAATAATAATAGTATTAATAATAATAATATCAATCTCGTCTTTTTATCCATTAAATAATACATACTATGTAAAACCTCTCAGGAACTGGTAATTTTTATTTTCTGTCCTGATTATAAAAAGAAAATATTCTTAAGATAATATATAAACATACATAATGATTCTATTTTCTATGGAAGAAATATGGTCTATAGAAAATAATAATTGCTTAGTTAAGAATGATGATGTGTAGAGACTAATAAGAGGGAAGATCAGGATTCTTTTATGGAATCACTTGGCAGGAGCTTAGAGATCCTAAATACAAAAAGAAAAAGAAAAGTTGGGTTCTGGAGTGAATTCCCAATGTACGAAACTGGTAAAGTATCCCAGATAACAGTAGAAACGAGAAAATATCGTCTTCATATCCTCGGTGTAAGTGAATGCAGGTGAATAGGCTCTGGGAGATGGTTCTGACGACCAACATAATAGAGGGAATTCCCATTGTTGCCCAGAAAAGAATGGAGAAGACTTTGATGGAATGGAACCCAGTTAGCTGTAGCCTAATAAAATTGAGATTTAAAGGAAGACAAGCAAACCTCTCAATCACCCACTGTTTTGTGCCAACAAATGGCAGTGACGACTTAAACAAAGATCTCTTCAATTTGGTAAGGCTGTCTGACACAACATGTCTTTGAAAGATCTCACTGATACTTCGAATAAAAACAACTTCCACTAAAGACCTCGAACAATGTCAGCTTGAGGATATTGAAACAGTTGTAAAAGGGCAAAAATGGAGAAAGGATTGACATAAGCTTAAAAGGGACCAGAGCATAATTGTCAGAGTAGTTATCCGCCGGTCTCCTGAAGGTAAGAGGAAGAGAGGCCGACCCAAAACAAGTTGGCAGCGTACAGTCTAGGAAGATATGAAGGCCCTATATGAGAAAAGGGAGACCATCCAGAAGCGGGCAAAGAACAGAGAAAGCTGGAGAGACGTCGTCGCTAGCCAATTTCTCAGGAGGCGTAGTGAGAGTAAGTAAGTACATACACACGCCTCCTAGGAATAGTGTAGTATAAAATATAAATGAGACACAGTATGCAGCTACTGCCAAAGTAAAGCCTTAAGGATAAGCTCAACAAAAAATGTTATTCTTGTATATTTATAACCGTTTAAATTTTGATCGGAGTGATGCTACATCCTTAAAAACTATAATAAAGAAACTCAGGAGAATAACAAATTTTCTATTTAGTAGCAGCGATGGTAGTGCTGACAAATATGAAACTTCATCTTTTTTTTGCTAATACAAAATAGTAATACTCCCACTCCACACTACTGCTACTGCTGCTACTACTACTACTACTACTATTAGTAATGATAATAACGATGATAATAATAAGAACGACGATAACAATAATAATGACAATAATAAAGATGATAATAATTATGATGATGATAATAATAATGATGATAATCATAATAACGATAATAATAATAATGACGATAAAAATAATAATGATGATGACGATAATAATGACGATGATAATAATGATGATGATAATAATAATGATGATAATTATAATGATGATAATAATAATAATGATGACAATAATAATGATGATAATAATAACAATGATAACGATAATAGTAAAGAATATTTCAACTGACATAGACTGAGACATTTCGTAAAGAATCCTGCTTTACTGATACAGCACCTGTACAAGGGGTAATTACGACCTCTCAGAGGGGGTTGAAAATGGGCTGCATTCCGTCCACGTCTTCTCCTCGTTTAAGAGAAAAAATGAAATAAGGAGGTAGAAAAAAGTAAAACAAAAATACAGGCAGTGGCTATTATGCTATTTTTCTTACTATTTGTTTGTTATTATTTTTAAAAACTGATCTTTTATTTCATCATATTTAGAAATGTCTAGCCTTATGACTCAGTAGCTTTTCACTGTGAACTGAAATAAAGAAATTTACAATTCGGGGAGGGACTGAGTTCGGTTGATGTCATTTAGAAAGACTACCTAGTGTGGTGGCTAAAATTATACTGAATAGTGGGCTTTTGGTAAGTAATGGAAATTACTAGGAAGGTTAACATGAATAAAATGTAGATTTCTATGAGTAAAAGAAAAGAAACAGTGTAGTTAATAAATCAATAATCAGAAAATACAGAGCAATGACAGTGTGTAACCAAGAAGATTGGTTACATGATGGTAAACCATCGGCTTTTAAGCTTTTCCTTCACATTAATTGGTGGCCGAATAAGATCTTACCAACTAGCTTCTAGGGTTAATCCTTATTGCTCACTCTGGGTAGTAGCAGCCAAAGTTTCAATGTCACTCACCGAAACTTTTTTCAGACTCTCACACGATCTCAGGTGCTTGCCAACAGGTTGAGATGGTTGCTTGTGATGTTTGAAGCGAGTTCATATGTGGTCGGAAGTCCGGCCTACATAGCACGGTTCACATTGTGGACACGTTATGCGATAAATTACCCTGCTTCTCACCTTATGGTCACATTTCACAAGAGATCTACAATAGTCCTTTGTTATTCGTCCTCGATACTGAATAAAAATAATCTTTTTTGAATTTTCGTCCTCCGACGATTTTGTCCGGGTTCTAGGCTTTGATGTTGTATGGGCTATAATCTTGGTGATCGTTTGTTCGATTATGGGGTTGTAAAACGTAGCGGGGGGACTGTTTCATTTGGAGAATCGTCTCTGCTCTAGACAGGGTTTGGTGGAATGAGTTCCAGAAGCAACAAGCAGAATAAATCCCTATTACTACTGATCTCTTGTACGGGTCTTGTACTACTGTATGGTAGTTCATCACCAGGTCTGTATCAGTAGCTTTATTGTAGCAAGACAAAGTTAGTTTCTTCCCCTCTCTCGTCACAAGTATATTCAAAGAAGGAATGGAACAGTCGCTCTTTGGTGAACTTCAGATCAGGATGCGCATTATTGATTTCACTAAATTTGCGATCGATTTGTGACTTGGTAATATTACGAATTATATCATCCACATATATGAATTACAATACTGCATCACGCTTTAAATGTGGATCATATTGTCTCAGCCACCCATTGGCTTTTTAAAGAGGCAATTCAACACCAGAAATAACATTCTATTTCCCTTAACGATGTTTTTACAATAAAAAAGAGACCATTTTGTACAGGTTGTTTGGCAACTGGAATGCTCTTCTTTTGACCTTTGTTCCAATGTGGAAAAAGTTATCCAATTTACATGTTTACGTCTTTTAGGGGAGGATTATGTTTGGATTTCAATGAATTTTTACAACAATTAGTTTCATCTATCAGCTACATGGTATCATGCAAAAAGATAAGTAAACTCCTTCCATGTTGTTAACGAACAACAAGGACACTCACATCTTATACAAGCTACAAATGCGTCAGACAACGCAATCCAATGGCGCTCTGTAACATGATCTTTACCAATATGCTCTATTGCCACGGAATAAGCGTGTAAATCGTAGAAAAGTAAAGCGTATAATTTTTGAAACAAAATTAGTCGTTTAATAGTGCAGGCACTTCAATATTCATACGAGCATTTGAAGCCACAGCACTATCAACAGCAGACCAAGGTCTGTCTGGCAGAGGTGCATTGACCATGCTTTTGCAATTATTAATCACATAAAAGGTTTTCTTGAACACATCAACACTCAAACATCGTGTTTACCATGGAAAAAGAAGAAGAAAGGGAATTGCCCTTCTTAAGTGTTTTAGTGAAGAGACAAGCAGACTGCACTATTTCTGTTACTATTTGCAGGAAATCAAATCACACAGGCCAGTACCTTAATAACGCATCCCACCATCCAGTTTTAGCTCGTCATAGTGTTATCACCACTCTGTTCTGAAAGGCAAGAAGCATCATTTCAAATCAATAGGACCTCAGAAAGGAAACACCTTTAAAAGGCTCTCTTATCTACTGGATACCGGATACATATTAGGGATGTCCAGAGAGCATTACGAATAACCAGCAATTGTAATCATGAAGAAGAAAAAGAGCCTGTCAAACAAATATGTCTAACAAACACAAGATAATTATGCCTCCCCTCCTCAAAACAACTCGATCTCTGTCACCGAGCACGTCCGCACTATCGAAGTGCAACAGTTGCTTTGCGCAATTTCCACAGTAGCCTGACAATGGGAGAAGTAATTCTCGAAACGTACCTCAGAAAAAGCTTATGACGATCAAAGGAGTCAATCAACGGAGTCCTTAAAATCAAGAATTTAAAAAATAAATCCTTTTAATTGTCTTTTTAAACAAAAACCTCTTTTTGTTTCCTTGCAAACCCCCTCTTTGGCACGAAAAAGAACTTAAAAAAGCTTTTAATAGGTCCTAAAATATGAAGCCAGTGATTGAAACTAAAATAAGGTTCAATTTTTCTGTATTTTCTATTTTTGTGTATTAGCTCATAGCTTAACGACGAGTCCTCAAGTTACACAAAATTTCCTGACCTCAACCATGACTGCTTTTTGACATGTAAATTTCCATCCCCAACGGATATTTCGACCCCCCTATTATTTTAGACCTGCGAGAAGGTAAAATTTGCCTAAGTAAAAAATATTTTAATTTTATCATTCATGCTCATAATTTAGTCGCCAATTTTATTTTATTTGGAATGCCTGAGCCTATTTGTTTGAACAATTTACGTTTTTGCCTTTCAAAAATATTTTCTGAATTTTTGTGTCACGTTGTCATTAAAAAAGTTCAATAATCATGCAACGCTAGTATTAGAGCTATTCATGAAGATTTTGTTGCCTTGCGTTTTGTCAACAATCGGTGAATGTATTTTCCCCTGTAAGTTACGTAACAGCCCTAAAATTTGTCAACCCTCATAAGTAGGAAGTTTATTCTTTCTACTCTTTACCCCTCCTTGGTTTGTTTTTTTCTCTTGTTCTTTGCCCTTAATTGAGCAAGTTCTACGCCGTTTTGTTGGTACACAAACAACTGTCATTGTTAAAGTTTCTTTCATGCTTGACCCTTGTCACTGGAGAACCAAATCACTTTTCTACTTTTTCTGATACTGTACACATTCGTCAACATCGATCTACTTTCAATAGCCATAAGTGTCGTAAAAATGATCTCTTTGGTAGATTCTTCGCAGATAGTTGTAGTCTTATTTACATCACCTCTGTTGATTAACCATTCACATTTTGGAAGGTTTTAATCAAATTCAATGTGTTCGTCAATTGTTTTTCAGTCTTGTTTAAGTATTATTGAAAATTATTTCTTAATTCAATACTGGTCAAGCTGGAGATTTCATATTTATAGTCATGGAACCAAAACATGCAAGCATCCTTCTAGAACNGGCAAGATAAATCTCAACCTCGAACCCAGGGTATCTTCTCTTCTCTCTAACTGGGATGGTCAGAAAGATTATCATTCTGTCCATCCAAGTTACGGAGAAGAGAAGATACCTTGGGTTCAAGGTTGAGATTTATCTTAAATATTTCAGGTATTTTTCTTCTTTGTGTTATGGCTTTACTATTAATTTTATTTTATAAAATGATGTGCTCAAATCGCTGAAATTGCTGTTTTAGAGAGTCTAGAAACCAAAATTTTCTTCGCCGCCCAACCATGGTGGGCGGCATTTGTAAAAAATGATATTCTCCCCCCTAAAAGTTTTAACACCTTGACAGGTCTGCAACATCGATCTACTTTCAATAGCCATAAGTGTCGTAAAAATGATCTCTTTGGTAGATTCTTCGCAGATAGTTGTAGTCTTATTTACATCACCTCTGTTGATTAACCATTCACATTTTGGAAGGTTTTAATCAAATTCAATGTGTTCGTCAATTGTTTTTCAGTCTTGTTTAAGTATTATTGAAAATTATTTCTTAATTCAATACTGGTCAAGCTGGAGATTTCATATTTATAGTCATGGAACCAAAACATGCAAGCATCCTTCTAGAACAACTCCAAATTACTTTAAGACAAATTAATGTTAGTCTTGTTTTGTTTTGATTTGTATTTTTTCCACAAAGACCAGAAGCCACTTCAGCGCAGATACGTACTTTCCTTATTTGGTTTTTCACTTCGTTTCGTTTGATCTTTTCATTTATTGCTTTCATGCATCTCCCATTCTGTCCCCAATAACATAGACAAAGTCAGTAGTATGCCACGTGTACTGGTGAAACGGATTGGGCTCAGTATTTAAAGGGCCGTGGCTGAGGATCGAACCAGGAACCTCTCGCATGGTAAGCTGTTAATTAAAACATTCGACCATTACTGCTGATGAAATATCAACACCAGCTTTTTCTGCAACTGTATATTTAACTACCACTTCGTGGTACACAGCAGTGAATGTGCTGAGTATTGTAGGGGGTTGTAAGTACCTTCAGAGGACTTGCTTCCGCTTTGGCTTACCCTTCTGTTTTCGATTGACACTCATATAAGTTAACAAGTAAAAATGACCTGATTCACTCGACATCGATACGAATTTTTTCTGGTTGATTGATTTATATCTTCGAATAAAATATCTTAGATTGTAGATTCATATTTCGAAAGAAAGTATCTTGAATTATAGATTTATAATTCGAAGATAACGCATTGTTGTTACTATTGTTGACGTATAAGAACTTCGTTATCCACTATAGCGAAGAATACTCTTACTCATTGGTTTTTTGTTTTTTTTTAATGGATATTATGAATCACTTTATTGCAAACAACTGTTTTTGATGAACCTTCAGGAACATTTTGTAAATCAAATAAAGCCTTCTTAATTGAGTTGATTTTGTTCTTTTTATTGTAGTTTAATTTAATTAATATTTGAAATTCTGTTCTCGAATAATTTAAAGTCCTCTGTTTCCTTAATGACGTTTTATATAATCGACATTGATCTTTGCAATATTTTGAATACATTAATAATTCTAAAGAGTCAAATTTTTCCGATCATTGACTCCTTAGACTGGATTTCCTAGAAATAAATCAGCATTAATTGACCAACGTCAAAGAGTAATGAGGTAGTATATTTCGTTAGAACACAAGTTTGATATAGAACAGCGTTTCTTATTTTTGATTAAGTTCCACTTGAAGTAAAATTTGAAGAAGTCATAATTTATCCATATTGAACTTGTCCTTTAAGTTTTAATCCTTAGGTAATTCAGAAAGGCGCTCAGTCTAAGACTAAACTGCTATTTACTAGACATCATCTGCTTTTGCAGCGGTTTTGATCTCCCACAAACTATAGAAACTAATTTTATATCGATCTAACCATCTATTAGAAGTTGTAAAATCTACTAACTCATCCTCTTTTAATGACTGCATTACTTTCATGATTTTTCAAAAATTCTAGTCCATTGAAAATTGTTAAGCTTGTCTTTTCCCTCACAAACAAAAAAGAATTCAGTTCATTGTGTTGAATTTAATGAATCACATTGCTTTTCTGTTTATAGTAAAAGATCCCCATCCTAGTTTTAGTTTTTAATAAATCTACAATATATTTGCAGCTGCTGTCTTTTCTATATTAGAGTTATCTTGATTTTTTTCACAGCCACAATAGGAACAAAAATGCGAAAAAGTACTTGGGCGTGGTGAAAGATACATTTCTGAGACTAAAAAGCATCCTGAGCCACCCAAAAATCAATATAAAAGTGAAAATAAATGTCCCTTGTCATTACTCCAATTCTTAAACATATTTTCGAGTGCTGGGCAGTATCTTCTACAACGAGAAAGCGGATCATTCCTAAACATATGTGTTTTTACACGAGTCTAAACAATATCTTCCATGAGACGTAGGAATAATAAAAGTAATAATAATAGCAATAAAATAGTAATTATTTGTTGATTACAATAATAATAACAATAATAATAATAATAATAAAAGTAATAATAATAGCAATAAAATAGTAATTATTTGTTGATTACAATAATAATAACAATAATGATAAAGTCATGTTTATACAGGCAAAACTTGTTCAGCAAAGTGAATTTTTTTGCTGTAAATTAAGGACCAATGACAAGTCAGCAACAACGAAGTATTTCAAAGACTAAAATAACTTTATGGACAGGCAAACGAGAAAGGCAAAAAAATTTATAGGTCATAATNCAAAGACTAAAATAACTTTATGGACAGGCAAACGAGAAAGGCAAAAAAATTTATAGGTCATAATATAGGGGAAAAGGAAATGGAACATACTAAAGTGAGAGAAAAGATATAAAAAAAGAAAACGATATAAAGTCAGAGAGAAATGACGCTCTCAATCAAGACAGAATGTCATTCATGTCTTTTTTTCCTCATACTGCTCATGGTAGGTAAACACAGAGAGAAAGAGAGAGAGAAAGAGAGAGAAAGTGTGTGTGAGTGTGTGTGTGTGTGTGTGTGTGTGAGAGAGAGAGAGAGAGAGAGAGAGAGGGATAGATAGAGAGAGACAGACAGACAGAGACAGAGAGACAGAGACAGACAGACAGACAGACAGACAGTGAAATGGTGCTCCTCTTCAGACAGATATTATGCAATGGAAACAAATCCGATGTTACATGCTGCAGGGGAATCCAGAACTTGGAAGGAACGATGCCAACCGGCGCCCATGGCGAGTATGGCATATGAAAAGAAATAACAAGGATTGTCTTAAACAAAACTTATATAATTTTCTTATTTCATCAATTCGAAACTGCTAACTATTATTCTGGGTAAAAAGTTTAATTTTAAGAATGACTCCTATCGATGGAGTCTTTATCCGTTATGTTTTCATACTGAAAAAAACATTTTTCGAAAGAAAAAAGCAAATAGATTCGAGAGCTCACATCCAAGCATTATCTTTTTCATTCTATGCTTTAGGAACTAAATGAAAAAGAAAACATATAACGAAATATAAATGTACTGTGTTTGGATACAAATGAAGAAAAGGAGATCAAGCATGATTTTTTTAGGTTTTTTGACTGAAGAGGTGTTTGAAGCAACCATGCTCTTCAATTTTAGAAAATAGTATATTGATGGCTGAGCAGGCAACAGGAAGTCGACAAGGAAAGTAAAAGACCAAGGGTTGTTCAGAACAAGTAAAGACAGAGTGTTGGGAAAACACGTGATCTCCGACTTTCCAAAGTGATATGTTATATAGAAGAAGGAGAGGAAGAAGAAGTCAAGCAGATTTTCTTTTAGTTTGCTCTTTAGAGGGCATCATATGAACCTGAATATCTAGGAACCACTCATTGGGAAAGAATTGTGTTTGGATGTTAGGATGGTACACACAGCCTGTATTCAAAAAAGACCAACATGCATTAGCAAATTTTCCTAAATCCACCTGTCTTATCTGCGCCTTCGCCCTGTAGCTCAACTTTACAGTGGCCGTGGGGTTCTGCTATTGGCGATTTGTGGAAAACACCCTTGCAAAAGAAGACCATGATCAATGATTAAAAGGCTTTGGTTTTGCTATCTGCATTCATATTTCCACATTGTTATCTTAAACAAAAATGGGAGGATAACTTGACAGGTGGCTTCAGTTTTAATACTTCAACATGCTATTACTCTTTTGTTGTTGTGAGCTGCCGTTAGGTGTGTAGTGTGAAGAATTTTTTCGCCATTGAGAGATTTCATGATGAAAATAGTAATTATCCAATGGATACCATGCTGAGGTTGTCCAGAGAGCCTTTCACAGAACCACTGCACCTAATCCTAAAGAAGACAAAGAACCTTTAAAACGTACAAGTCTGCCTTACTTGAAGAAAAACAGTGAGCAATCAAGACTAACTCTCCGAAAACACAATATTCAATGCTTTTTCTTCTCTACACCCACCTTAAGAAAGATTCTGTCGAAACCAAAGGACCCAGTCTCACTTAAATAGAGGAGTAATGTAGTTTACAGACTACAATGTAAGGACTATTCTGCCTTGTCTCTACATTGGAGAATCGATGCGTTCCTTGGCTCAAACGGAAAAAGAACACAAGAGAGCTGATTGAAAAGGTGACACCAAGAAACATGAAATAGCCGAACACTGCTGGACATAATATCACACCTTTGACTGGGAAAATAAAAGGATTGTAGACAAGGAAATCAACACAACAAGAAGGAAAATAAAAAACAATCTATCATCTACAGCACAGCAATCACATTAACAGTATATCCAACACCCTTCCAGAAATATGGTTTCCAGCACTAAAGAAAGCAACACAAAAAAACCCGCATAGGTATGGTACCAATCCTCAAAACAACTCGATTCTTGTCTACTGGTAGGTCCGCATAGCCAGAGTATATACATAAAAAAAGCCGTACCTGGTCATTTCAGTAGCTTGAAGATGAGAGAACTATCTCTTGAATGGAAGCTCAGAAAAACCTACCGCTCATGACATAAAATTTATCTACACAAAATACATTTTTCCAAAAACCAATTTCTTTGTGATAGTTGTATTTGTTTATCTTAACCTATGTTTAATAAACACCACCATATTGTTGCTCATAATCGTGAAAAATGGTAACAGAAAGCCAAATTTTAAAGGAATTATTACAGACATTGACTTTATGGTTCACTTACAGACAATTTGTTGATAAATTTTAAGTTGGGCTACTTGACCGGTTTATATATTTTCTTTCAAAACATGTCAATCAAAGGCAGCTTTCAAAAATGAGTTGTCCAAAGAAGCACAGCAGCAGAATAAATTTATCGTTGTGTTTTTCCCCTGCTGTGAGCATATTGTCTCCCGACAACGTTTTCTTCTTTGTGAAGGAAGCCGCTCTTTTTCATAACATCATGCCGATTTGTTGTTTACAGAAATGACGTCAGTTTGCTTTGTCTCTTCCCAGCTAGAGGCGAGGGAAAACACAAGGGCTTATTTTCCGCTGAAAGCCTCCAAAATGGATGCTCCTAAATGAAATGGTATCCTGTGTTGTTCTTTTGTCACAAGGTAAAACTCACAAAGAAAGAGTTTATTCGAACATGCACACCAAACCAGCTTTGACGGTTTTTTGAAATTTCAATTGGCAAAGGAAATGCTTTTCTCGATTTAATCTTTTCCGTTGGTGATTGTCAATCTTAATTTTCACCAAGCTTCAGGATTCCTCGTCATTTTGATAATAACCTTCAAGAAAGCGAATCCTGTAATAATTTTGTCTTCTTCTTTCACCCAAAGCTGGACAGAAAGCCACTTCGACACAGGTTCCTTTTCTTTAAGTGATTTTTTACTTTGTACTCTTATCTTGTCATTTCTTTCTTTCGATTTAATAAGAACGGGAAAGTACGAGGGTGGTAAGTGTAGTTGNTCCTAAATGAAATGGTATCCTGTGTTGTTCTTTTGTCACAAGGTAAAACTCACAAAGAAAGAGTTTATTCGAACATGCACACCAAACCAGCTTTGACGGTTTTTTGAAATTTCAATTGGCAAAGGAAATGCTTTTCTCGATTTAATCTTTTCCGTTGGTGATTGTCAATCTTAATTTTCACCAAGCTTCAGGATTCCTCGTCATTTTGATAATAACCTTCAAGAAAGCGAATCCTGTAATAATTTTGTCTTCTTCTTTCACCCAAAGCTGGACAGAAAGCCACTTCGACACAGGTTCCTTTTCTTTAAGTGATTTTTTACTTTGTACTCTTATCTTGTCATTTCTTTCTTTCGATTTAATAAGAACGAGGGTGGTAAGTGTAGTTGGGTGGGGTGGGTGGGATGGGGGGGTTGAAAATAACTAGTGAGTTAACGATTTCGCTAATAAAGTAAAAAAATCAGTAAGCGATCGCGTATGTTAACTACCACTGATAGTGAAAATAACGTGAAAATTAAGTTGTAACATTATTGATGGCAAGAGAAGGTTTAAATGATTTCCCACTGGAAATAACGACTTTGAAATTTTGTCAGGTCATTTAAATGTTACATCCCTCTAAATTTGTAAGTTCGTACATCTCTCATGAAAAAGACCAAGTTATTCGAACGGTCCGAGGTTGACTTTTTTATTTCAAAGAACATATTTGAAAAAATACGAATAGGAAGAAGTTAAAAAACATCAAAGTTAATCCTTGTACATTTAAAAAAAACCCCAGCAGAGCATTGACCTCTTTTTTTCCGAAAAATATGTTTTTCCTTTCACATAAAAAGTGCTGACTGATCTATTAGATATAAGGCCTTCAGGCAAATAAGAGATCAAGATAAAAATAAATTGTTATTTTAAAAACCGCTAACATGTATTTTTACGTTGGAAATATCTCTCTCTATGGGGGTAAATTTGAAAGAACGAAATATTAATATTTAACAAAATTAATAGTAAACAAAAAATATTTTCCATTTTTGTTGCCTTCATTTTCTTCGTGACTTTCGATTTATTTTCCACCCCAATCTTCCAAGCCTGAATTCCTAATATTCTGATATTTTACGTCTGCCTCTTATTATAAAAATCAAGCAGCGTTATCCAAAACTGCAGCTGTGTCCTTTTGCTCTTGGGCTAATGAGCACTATTTGAACACTTCATTTTCTCCTCATAGGTCAGCACAAAGATTGAGTGATTGATGGTGGATTTTTTTTCCCTTTCGATTTAGCATTGATTTCACGTTCCATGTTTTAGTCATCCTTGCTAAGACATAACCAGGTGAGGGATTAGCAAGCGAGCGGTCTTAGCAACAATAATTGTTCGCGACTCAGAGCTTTGTTTTCCGCGTGAATGAAACACGATGGAAATCATTTTAATGTTCCAACCTTCACTTGATTGCTTCAGTGTGCCGAAGAGCGAAGCAATGGATGTCAACACAAGGAGTTTTTTAGTATAAACAAAGCTTGCTTGGCGGTCACACAGCTCAGATCATCAGTTTAGTACCGCGTTATAATAGACAGTCAATCAACTGAGGAGTGAAGATATTTACAAACAAGTAAAAAAAAAGCTGATTGATCGTTTAGTATTTTAAATAGAGTGAATTCAGTTGGCAGTTGGATTTTTTTTTGCAATCAGAATTGGCTCTGTTGATGTTAAAAGTGTTTTGAAGTTCCTCTGTTTGATGTGACTCCCTAAGGTGAGTTGATTTGAATGAATTTACTATGTTTTATATTCATCGAAAGAACAATATGTTTGACAGCAATGGATCAGGTTTGCCCCAAGTTCTGACAATTGACAGGTCGGCTTAAAACCTTTTTTTTACTTGTACTGAATGAAAGATGTTCAAAACAAAAACGTAGAGAAAAACAATGTGAAGCTGAAGAGTTTTAAATCAAGTGTGCCCTATGATTTTAGTTGAGTTCTGGGCTTTCAGATTCTACTCGATTCTTCCCACATATTTTAACTTTTTTCAATATTTCTTTAGCCAACTGGTGATAGACTGTCGAATGACCAATTACTACCCACACAGCTCTGACTTTGTGAGTGAAATTTATTGCTTGTCACCAGCATCGTTTTGCTGTACAATCTTCACACCTCCTTCGCGGCTGTGAATGTGGTTATATACTTCTTTCCCTTTCAGTTAACCTCTAATTTGCGATATTTTGTTTCTTTCTTTTTTACCAGAAACCGTTGGATCTTGACTTGTTGATAAGCGTTATTTTTCTCGTGCGTTTTTTTCTTGATCTGGAAGGGTCATTGAACAATGGGTAATATGTCTTGCAGGGCACTTTTTTCACGATATATCAGGATTTTACGAGAGAACAGCAACAGATTTAAATAAAAGGTCAGAAAGATGGTCAAAACCAAAAGTTTTAAGCCATCGTAAGATATGCGTGAGTAACAATTCGAGAACAAAATACAAGATCAAAAGAGATCGAATTTGTTACCTTCGCAGTAATCATCTTTTTTGTATGGTCTTGTTTTAACAGCGGTGCAGGGGGGCACATTTCTTTACTAAGTTTCTCTTATTGAAATGTAGTACTTTTAATGAACAAGCAGATTTTTTGTTGTTTTAATAGTGTTTGCTTCTCATATCCTACAATACAGATACCGAGGGGTACCTATTGCTCGCACCCATTCCAATGCGCCAAGCCCTGTCCCTCCCATTACTCACGACCCAAAATGAATTTCAAAGAAAAATATCAGAGATTTCCCATTAGGCGACGAAAGAGTTAAATTCGGCAGGTGAAAAGGTCGGCTCACTGTTGCGTTTTAACTGAGAGGAGTTTTGAGATGGGAATCATGCACCCTTGACATATTGTTTTCTTCCTCCGTTTTGAAATCGTAAGTGAGTGCAATTGGTCGTGAAATTAAACTACTGTATTTGCATTGTACGGAAATTAAATGTAAAAGTTTATTTTATCGAGGGTTTTTACAAGTTAAAAACAAGTTGAGATGAAACTTGTGTTTATTGTTCAAAATAGAAAAAACTCGAGCTTCTGTAAACATAAGTCGGCAAGCTCGATCAATCCCTGATTAAATTCTGTAAATAAGTTGATTGTTTGCAAGGGAATGCAGATAGCAACTAAAATTTGTTGGACAATAAAGTAAAGTGAATTTTTAGATGAAAGCTCTACTTTAGTAGGTTTTTTTGTGAGTCTGAAATTCCTTGATAAACGATTTTATCCCTGTGTTCATTAGTTAACATATAGCATTAGCAGCTATTTACATTTTTTGTTTATAACTAAAATTTAATCGAAGTACCTTGAAATTTACAGTGGCTGATTAAACAAGTGTTTTCCCTCTCAAAGTAATTGGAATTATGAAGTTTTTTGTTCGTTCTGCCTTGGATAAACAGAAGAGATAAAAAAAATATCAAGGGCTCTGTTGTTAACGAGTCAGGGCACCCTTAATATGCCCCCAGCTAACCAGTTGCATGGTCACACTGCTTTGTCAAAAACAGTTCAGAATAACTCAAGGTCAATTATTTTACTATAGCATCCAACATAGATCCTGTTGTGATATAGTACACCAAGTAGAAAAGCAACAGCAGGATTTCTGCCGGTCGCTGGGCGATCCCAGCACAACTCACCTTGTGCCGGGTATAACTCAGGATCTTTCTTCGGGGTCACGTAGCGTTGCTGATAAATAGTTATCACGTTTTTTTCAAACTTTTGGGTTCCTGGTGTTGTGTTTGATAAACCTACACTGTGGTGCTGATCATGGATAAATGAAATATATATAAATGGTTTCAGTTTGAACTGGATTGGTATGTTTTGATGGGGTTTTTTGGCCCACTTGTGGCTGCGACAACTTAATTACTTCCCTCGTTCAACGCGATTCCCTCCTGCTCTGTTTATTTTCTCATTGAACGGAAATATGATTTTGGCCTCGGAGCTTTGATAATTGAGATAATTTTTATTTCTCACTTCCTAATTAAGCAAGTGACGTTGGTTATTTCAGAACCTTGAAATATTGCGGCCAAGTCACGTTAGCAACCGTTGAACTACTGGCTTTTTTGTGATCGCAGGAGATAAAAAAACTGCCTGGCAAATTGTAGCATAAACAAAGTATTCGTTCATGCTCATTATTTGGATGATGTGCAAGTTATCGAGTTTGGATTAAATATTTTGATGGTGTTCATTTGGCACAGCATGTTTGTCTCCATGTTGACAGCAGTCCAGGGAGTCCCGACTGATAGCTCCATCATGTCTTATTTTCCGTTTCAATGATGGTAATCAAATCAAACGGAATCCGTTGCGCTTGTTTTACAAACAATTGCTGTTTAAATTCCATCGTGTTATGTTTTACAGAAATTCCACTTGTTATTTGTTCAATTTTGTTGTGTCTGAAAACTTTCCAAGCCTTTCGAAAGGAGGGCTAGCGAATCTGAATACAAAAGTAAGTGACGAACATTTGTACCATACCATCTTTACTTAATTCACAAGAAATAATATCTCGAATCATATTTGGAGGATTATTGTCGCCTTCATTTTGTTTCATGCTAATATTGGTGACTAATCCGATATAATATGCTTCAGGTGATCTTGGAAATAGTTTTCAGTAACATTTTGTTTTCGAAGCGAATGTCTGTTATTTGCTGGCACAAGTCTTGATAAAAAGATGCTACTCAAATTTCAGATTTACGAGTCATTCTTCGTTTCGTCACATTTTCTATAAATTTTATTGCTTGCAAATCTCTGTAGTTGTATTAATGAGGTGACTAAACCTGGTGTTATGTGTATACTGTTTCAATTCTGATGAAGGACATGTAAAGAGTGAAAGCTAGAAAGAAAAGGAAAGTGGGATGGGCTGGCTGTATTTTATTTCCCACTTTTTCTGAAAGGTAAACCAAGGTAAAATCCTACTTTTGACATAGTACAACCCACTAGAATTGTTTTTGGTAAGAAAATAGGCAAACTCGGGCCTTAATTTTTAATAGAAATAGAAACCAAACTTTGATTACGTTTTCTCAAGTTCGCTAAGGAGTTATCTCTTGTTAAATATGGATTTTTTGCTGTTACATACACAGTGGCAATCATTACGAAAGATAACTTTATAGTTCCTTTAGATTAACTTTGGTTTATTTCAATGTATCGTACGAAGAGATTGTTAGATTTTTGCTTTGCAAATGTGTTAACACAAGGTACCTAAAAGTGGCTTTTATTGTATTTTTATACGGTTAATTTCAAATGAAGGTCGGGCCGTTACAAGAACCAGCCATTTATGTAAAAACGCTTATTTTTTGAGATACCAAACCTAAATAAGGAGGGTGAAATATCAGAAAATGAGAAATTGGGTTACACAGGTTGTCATCACTGGATTGCAAGACAGAGACAAAATAGTTATGTTTGGTGTGCCCGGGCTGGTCCCGGACAATTTTGGTAAGAAATCCGTTAGTTCTACTTTGTGGTCAGAAGTCTTTAGAATTTTTCAAGCAATCACGAAACAACACAAGTTGAACAGTTTTTGAACGAAGGTTTAGAAGATTTTTTAAAAATTCAGTTACCTAATAACAACACTTTACTTTTCAGTGACTTTTACAATCCCCGCAGAAACAGTATTCAAAACAGAGGGAATATTCAGACTGATCGGCCGGAATTATGGGATTTTTTTTTTCAGACAAGAACTAATATGATTCAGTTTGATGAAGTAAGAACAACCTTCAGTGTTAATTGGAGTGCTAATAATAATGTCTTTTGACCACAATTTTAATCAGACATTTGCCCAAGACAGCTTGATTTGCTTTATGAGTGACATTTTTCCTTCGTTATAGTCTCGTGTTCAATTTGATTACAATCCCCTACAGAGAAAAGGGACGCGTCAGATTTCTTGACATTTTCTTCGTTTTAGATTGCAGCGCACTACCAGGACACCCGTTTCAATTGGGATTCGAGAATGTTGATAAAACTGACAATTCCGTTTGGATTATTGCTCGTGACTTTGAGCTCAGTCGTCATTTATGGTGCTAAAGGTAATTTAAAAAAATTCTTTTTATTGGCTTGAAAGCTAAGTTTATCTTTATCTTTGATGATCAATGAAAACCACTAATTTTTTTGAAAACAAGAAGGGTCGTTTTTGTTGCTTGGATTCCCAAGCCAACAAAAATGTTTTCGTACTTTTTATTCAATAAGAAATGATTTGCTATTTTATTTCCGTCGTTTGAAGGAGTTCTGTACTTTTACTCTGTACAAATAATTATAGCAACAGAAAAGCGTGATATTTACTACTTCCTGACCGGAAACAGTTCTAAACGTCTTAGACTAATGGCAATTGTTCTTTGAAAATTAAAGAGATGGATAATTTTGATTGGCGTATCAATTTGGGAGGCAAAATGGTGTTGGTTCATTCTAAAAATGGGCTTTGCTTGCCACAAGACAACTTGTGTCATTAAAATCAAAGTTAGAAGTATTTCTACAGCCACACAAAGCCAACAAATTGAAAAATATTTGTATCGATGCTGATTGGGGTGAAAATACTTTTAAACTTCACCAGCCAAAACAGAGGGCGTGAAGCAAGATTATTATAAAGATTGCAGTAAAAGAGATGAAATATTAACGTGATGGATGTTCAGTGCGTAAGCAGTGATTTCACTCTGATTTGTCAGCATTTTTAAAGCTCCACTTCTACTTTGAGATTAATACGTTGAGGTTTATTCGCCCGTTGTGTTTACGTATATTCTGAGTGCGTAACACAGGGTAATTGGGCAATATTGACCGGTGGACAGAAAAAAACTATTTTTCAAACATCACCGTTAAATCAACGTGCTATAGATAGCACCTGAAGTTATAAAATGAGGTCGTACAACGCAATCTATTTTAATTAAATCCGTCGTACCCGACCTTTAATGTCGATACTGCTTATTTAAAACTGTTTTTATTTTGTGGACAGAGGTTTTGTCTTTCCTATCGTCTTACAAGATTAATAAGTGGTAGTCGTTTTCAAATTCAATAACATGTAAGCAGTCCTCATTACTCAGCCGTTTCATTATTAAGAAGCTTCCATTTTTGGCTTTAAATAAAATGCAAATGTGATTTGTTTTGCTTCTGTTTTCATGCCAGTGTCTTGTATTTTGAATCATTTTGCTTCATGGAATGTGACATAGTTTTAGTAACACATCTTCTAGCTCTGGCCATTTCCTGGTGCTTTCTCATGATATTGCTTCTGTCCATTGTCTTTACTTTTTCTTTTGTATCCTCGTTACTTTGTGACCATCTAATTTTTCAAAAAGTCGTGGTGGGAGGTTCTGTGGTCATTGCTTTTTCATTGTCTATATTTCCCCCCTTCTTTTATGTATTCTTTTACTTATATTTCTTTTGAGTACACAGATTATATTCTTGCAGAAAATTAAATTTATTCATATTACTTTTTCTTTCAGCATTTATCAGAAAGTGCAAAATTTTAAGGTGACTTAATTTTTGAGATTTTGAATTATGAAGAGTCCTTACCATAATTCACACTAACAGCTTTTAAAATTAAGTGTAGCAATTACGGATCACTATCCAAATAGTAATCAATCAATCAATAAATTAGTGAATAAATAAATAAAAGCAATAACATTTAGAATGATTATTACTATAAATCGCAGAAGTAACAACAAATGGCAGAAATAACTGATTCTTTGCTTTAGTTGGTTTGATAACATACAGAAAAAAAATATCTACAATAAAAATATTGATTTAATATATATATAACAATGATTGTATGACTAAGCGGATTGTGTGAGAAGGTACTTGTTTAGTTGTAAAGTTAAGAGGGAAAGTTAAAAGAGATGAAGAAGAGAAAAATAATGATGATAATGGTAGTTATCATAGTAATAATATTTTAATGATAATAACATACGATAGCAGGTTTTAAAGGAAAGAATAAGAGCAAATTGGGAAGTATCAGTAGCAAGCGAAAAATGTAATAAAACTTTGGAAAATAACTGAAGATCCAGTAGTACGTTAGCGTTTTACAAGTGTAACAAGCGCTGGAAAACTACCAATTTTTTGTGCTATCTTTTTTTGGACATCCTATTGCTTAGCAATATATGTTCAATTCAAGTTTTCATGATTTTTTAATACTTAGCTTCGTGGCCAACGGTAAAGCTTACTCTTATCGCCATGTTTACAATCAGAAGTTCCAAAAATATGCTGTACTTGCCGAGCGGAGTAAAGTTAAAAATGACATTTTGTTGCACCAAAAGTCTCTTGTATTTTCTTTTACATGATCTTTGAGAAAGACTGTAAAAACAATACTTTATATGTATTTGAAAAACGGGGTTTATCTCAATCAGCAATAGTGGGTGAATAGTTAAATCAACAGCTTACCATGCCACAGGCGTCCGGCTGGAACGTCACCCACGTCACTGAATATACTGCGCCCATTTTTTTTCTCGGTTATATAAATGGCATACCTGGTTTGTTACGTGTTGTCGGAGATAGAAATGGGAGGAAAAAATACAACAAATGAAGAGATCAAAAAGTATAAAGTAAAAAATCAAATTCAAAAAGTAAACTTTCGCACTAAAAATGGCTTTCATTCTCCCTTAAGATGAAAAAGAAGAGAAAAAACCCCTCTGTAATAAAATTCCAAATTAACTGCTATATTTTACTTCAACAGTTTTAAACAAATAAATCTAATGTGTTGTTTTAGCTCATTGATTGGGTTTTTTCAATATTGGTGCAAAATAAATGTTATAACAACCCTATTTCGCAACATAAAGTACTTATTATTAACTTGAACTTCAGTAATTTTGAAATAAAATTGTATGATAGTAAATTGGTATAGTTATGAAAATTCAAGCCCTGCATTTGTTTTCCCCAACTAATTAATACAGCATTTCGAAGTTAGTTTAGCAATGCAGTTATATAACCGGTAGAGAAAATGAAAACTTAGAAATTTGGTAACTGATAAAACTAAGGTTTAGCTTAAAACTTTAAACTGGTGAGTTATTTTGTATTTGGACCTCTGGTTTTGTACAAGTTACTCACAGAATGGTCGAGTAGCAGATCCGTTTTATTTCAATCAGGCGACATGATAGAGATTTTCTAATCTGCGCTACGGGGTTGTCTAATTGGAAATATGAATCATTCGTTGTACGTGTAGCGGAATGAACGTATTTTTGTTGCAGTGTAACTAATAAAGCTGCTTTAAAAAGTCCAGTAGGATAATCTGTGGACAATACAAAATGAAAACTACAAAGCATGACTTCGGTCTATTCCAATTCATGTATTCACTCTAATACGAATACGATTGCGGTAGAAAACTTTATGTACCCTGAACGATTTTCTTACTTTTGTCTAGACAGATTATTCCTTTGTGGAAGCGATTTACCTCATTTTTAATAGGACTTGCTTGCGGTAATGAGAAGTTTCTTGGTCGGATGCCATTTCTGACGCAAAGCAATGGCTTTTCTCTCTTTGAAATTCCAAAGCTTTTTTCCCGCCTGGGAAATCAGACCCGGAATATCTTCGCTACAGTGAAACTGTACTAACAATTATGACACCTCCCTCACTGTTTAAAGCATTTCATTAATCTCAAAGGATCGATAAGCATGGGCACAAGCACTGATTTTTTAACCTTGCAAATATACTTTTAAATCAGAGTCTGTTAAAGGAAAAAAGCAAAATTTTAACTTTTAAGGATGAGAGGATTTTTTGTGCAAGCTGCTGAACAGGTTTTTTAAAGGAGTTGGGACCTTTACGAAGCTGTAGATAAAGGTTGGGATTAATAAAATGGTGATATTAAGAGTTCTAGCAGTTTTACTTCAGAAAATCAGTTCCCAACAAAACGTTTTATTTTATCTTCAACAGAGTATGGCAATTGTATATTTTAATGCAAAACGAAAAAACAGCGGGTGTGTTTTTAACCGAGACATATTGTTGCCACTCTTGACAGGATGACTGCTAGTTATGTAATGCCAATTTTTACAGACAGTATTTTGGGAATCGTAGTCTTAAAAGATGGCAGCTTAACTTTGAATTTGGTTTTTATTAATTTGATGTTTACACGATTCGGGAGTGTGCAATTGATAGTATAGTTCCACTCGGCCCTTGAGTTGCCGTCGTTTTCTACTTAGTTCATTAACATTGGTAAACCCAGTTATAACAGCAATTGTTATTCAGGTACTGAACGTAAATTAAGCAGAACGAAAAAAGTTAACAAGGGGAAATTGTTTAGAATTAGTTTGGTCAGTATCTCATATGCACAGAAACACCCGAGTATTAAACCAATACTATTCTTCAAAAAGGATTTAATCATTGCCGACAAGAGACATATAAAAAAGGAATAACTATCTTTATCAAGAAAATTAAGGCTGAAGCTCCTTTTAAATGACAATGGTTGAAATCGCAGAGCACAGTTGAAGCCAAAGCAATTCTGCTTTTTTAATTAAGTTGAGTTTGAGTTAAGGTGCTATATAAACATCTTGGTCAGCATTTGAAAACCCTGTTAATCAATCGATTAATCCACTTGGACAAAAAGTCCGGTTTTGTCGGTGGTTCAAAGGTATATCAGCAGAAGACAATGTTAACTCCTGTTTTGCAGATATTGGAAAAGTCATAAATCCTCGCTTTGAAACGGAGGGTAATATACACTGTTTGATATGGCTTGTAAAGTTGACTGAGCACAGAAGACAACCAAATGCAAGCATCTGAAAAAATGATACAAAATATGAGCAGTTTACTTCCTTCCTTGTTTGCTTCCTTGTTTTTTCGTTGTTTTCTCCCTTCCTTTCTTCCCTTTTCCCCCTTTTTCTTCCCTTTTTCTTCCCTTTTTCTTCCCTTTTTCTTCAATTTTTTCACATTTTCTTTCCTGTTTTCTTCCCTTTTTCTTCTCCTTTCTTGCCATTTGAAATGAAAGATATCAGGGTCAGAATGAGAAGATCCTACATGGGCAGTCTTTAAGACGGACACAAAATGAGTCAGGCGATGATAGATGGAACTGGCTTAGAAATCCAGGAATTAAAAGAGGATTGGAAATAATTGTAATGGCTGCACAGGAACAAGCAATACGCGCCAATATCATCAAAGCAAAGATAGACAAAACGCAAGAAGAAAGTAAATGCAGTTGTGGTCAGGTAGATGAGACGGTGGAGCATAACACTAGTGAACGCAGTCAGTTGGTTCAAGAGAGTTTAAACGCCGACATGATTGGGTTTCAAAGCGAATCCATTAAGAATTGAGTCGTGAAATGAGATCGAAGTAAAGCCAAAGTGGTAGGAATATCAACGAGAACCAGTACAAGTAAATGAGAGAAGAAGATTAACATCCAGACTGACCATGCTGGAGGTCCCAATATGGTTGTGATGGACAAAGAAGCAAAATTCACTAAAATCATAGACTTTGCCATCCCCTATGATACTAGAGTATACTCCAAGGAAGTAGAAAAGATTAAGAAACACCAAGACCTTGCACGAGAGATAAAGACGACGGTATAGGGCTCGAGGGTGACAGTCATCCCAGTAGTCATAGGACCACTTGGAACAACACCAAAGAAACTAAAGAAGATATTAGAGGACATGGGAAAAGAGACACGGGTTGTTGAGTTGCATAAAGCTGTGATATTGCATTCTGCCAGGAGTTTGAGAAAGGTTGTCGAGATTTGAAAGATCTTGTTGATGTCAAACTCCTAGAACACATTACCACTGACATTTAGTGAGCACAAAATGTATAAAAATGATAGTAATGACAGTGGTAATGATTATGGTAATGATGATGAGATCTCAAAACTTGCGAAGGTAGCTCAACAGAATTTGGAATTAGCCTGTGGTGTTTGTTTTTCTGGTAGTAAATGGATCTCCAGGGACAATTTTCAAGTCGCAAGAGGAGTTAGCCACAATTTTCATTTTTCTATGATATAGAAAGCTGGGACTCATTTGATACATTGAATATCAATAACCACGAGTTTTAACTTGATGTTTAGCGAAATTTGAGCTACAACTAAAGAAGCTGTGTTTAAAAATAATAATTTTTAAAACTTCACTTGGTTTTTCTTTGGTTTAATAAATTTACACGTGTTTCAGTATACCATACATGAAAACGATCAACTTCAATAGTGGCTCTCGAAACAGATCATTTTGCCGAAGCCGTTTGATTTCGAGACTGTCGTGACCGAACGTCTCATGATTTACAACATTTTTTTACACACTACAAGTTAGGCAGGGTTATTCCTTTCTTTGTTGCGGACGCAAAGGATGTAAAACACGTTGAAAGAGCCATCGAAAGGGGAGACGTTTAAGAGTTTTACCATAACATTTGGAGTAAAGATAAGCTTCTCATTTGGGAGGCAGCATGAATTGGTAGAGAGGAAGAAAGAATCAAGTGAAACACAAGATATAAAGCAACTGTAGTTAACGAACTCAGTACTGCACTTAAAACTCCTCTTGATTGGAAATATCCTAGTTTTGATAAAATTCTAACCTTTTGGTTGCATTCTTTAAGAGAATTACATTAAAGCTTACATAAAGCTTTGAATGACACTACCCAAAATCCTGGAAGTATTAACGACTGACTGAGAGAAGGGATAACGTACTTTTTACCAAAGGCAGTCAGTACTGAAAATATCGCGCAATGACTTGCTTTGACACACTTGCAAAATATGAACATCAATAATCAAAGAATGAATGTATACCTTCCTAAAACAAAATGCCATTTCGCCACAGGAGCAAAATAGATGAAAGAGAAAACTCATCGATGTAAAGACCAACTATTAATTAATAAATTGATATGTAGAAAACTCTAGAACAAAAGTCAGAAACCTGAGCACTGCATAGATTACTAAAAACATTTAGTAGCGGACCACATGATTAAGCTCTCAAAAGCTTTGATATTTATAGAACCTCACCAGCTATATCAAACTTTCTTGAAATAAGTATGGTTAAATGGCTAAATGTCACACAATAATAGTATTGGTGAGTCTAACCCCACCAGTGTCTAATGAGGCGTTTTTCAAGTGGATTCTGTTTCGCCATTTCTATTTTGTGTATACCTTTAAATCCCACTTTCTAAGCAGCTAAATGATATTCGCTCTTCCTGCAAGATTTCTGATAAAATGTTAAACCATCTCTTTTATGTATGGGTTACTTAAAACAGTTTGCAAGAAATGACCAGTAACCTGAAGGGTTGAGACTTCTGTGAATGTGTTAAATGACAATTATGGGCATGGAATTCGGACGCGACAAATGTGCGAAAGAAAGATACCTCAGATGAAGGCGTAGTGAAACATCTGCCATAGCCTTTAATGCTGACGACTGGTGACTTGAACCTGAGGAAACTTGTTCATGAATACTAAGGAGTAAATGAAGGTGAAGGTATTAGTCATGCTGGAATGAAAGAGAACATGCGTAAAGAGTATTACCGTCGTTTTAAATATGTACTGAAAACAGAATTCAGAAAACCAGACTGAAGCAATTAATAGCCATGTGAACCCGGTTGCCTACTCAAGGAATGTTATCAATTGGAAACTTCCAGAAACACAATGAATGGATTGGACAACTAGACAGCTCTTAACGTGGAACTGAAGAACAAGATCTTCCTGCAACTGAAATAGCTAGAGAAGTAAAACAAACTGCCCAAAAGAACCGTCAAACCTAACTTGCGGAGCGATGACGACAGAACGCTCTCCACAGACAGTATGTTCTCTAAAGCCCATAAGCTGATGCAGAGTAAGGTAAAACTCATCAGTGGCAAAAGAATCCCAGGCTTGAAGCAGAGACTAAAGGTTCCATCATCGCAGCACAAGACGAAAGCCTTTTTACAAGGAACTACGTTAGTATCTTAAAGTAAAGCAGACCCCGAGTACGTTGTTTGTGATCGGAATCTGACGATCATCTTTTATCTGGCCGTGGGACAGTACTTGCACAGTACCTGCACTGATGTATATGTAAATCTACCAGATTAAAACCCACCTTAAATGGTATGAACACTATCCACTACTAATTGTTGAATCTAACAATATTACCATCCTGACCAAACATAATTTTTTAACATAAAACAACTAAAATCTGTGCACTAATTGGTATGAGCGTATCCAGTGATAATAATATCCCATTAAAAATATTGTATGATAATAATAATAATAATAATAATAATAATAATAATAATAGACCAGAAACAAGATACAAACAAACAATGGTTACCTAGCCTACTGGTTGAGGACCTTAAGCAGCTGGAAATAACCGTTTCAAAGTAAGATTAAATTAACTGTGAGAAACTGATAATAATAATGACGATAATGTTAATGACATAAAATAAATAAAATAATAATAATAATAATAGTAATAATAGCAATAGCACTACTAGTAGTAAAAAATTTCTTGTCAGAATTCAGAACTGCAACACCGGACTTGGCGCGGGTACTAAGACTTCATCTCGCGTTCTGTTAGTTAGCAGGATAGGAGCGTAGAGTGCTGTCGACATTTGTACACCAAACAACTCGTTACTTAGAGATTATTAATCTATCGATCACAAGATTGTGTGCAACCATTGGATCACAATATTTTCTAAAAGCTATTTATTTACGCCCAGTTTTATTATTATCTGTATTAGTCTATACATACAGAGCAATTCTTAATTTTTGTATCATACAATATGTATACATATTTGTATATAAGTTAATATTGCCCTTTGTAGCTTATATTTGTAGGTGTACTAATAACTATGTGTGTAAAGTTATACATTTGAATGTGATATTAATGTTGTCGAGTGAGTGTACAACAAAGAATCTTCCATAGAGATCAATGTCGAACGCCACTGTTAGGCCCAGGACTTTAGTTGCGACGACAAGGTTAACAATGTTTTAAGCACTGGAATTAAAAGAAGCAACAACAACAACAATAATAATAATAATAATAATAATAATAATATAATAATAATAATGATGATGGTGATGAATACACAGTTTTTAATGTACAAGTTTACATTACCAATGTTAATTATTTCATTCATATTGTATAAAATATTTGTTGTTTGATTTCATGATGTATGTTTTTAAGCATTGATTAAGAATGGTAGCTTTAATGCGCTAAATGTTTTAACGATCCATCACAATGTACCAAGTCAAAGAGATTATCCAAGGTTCATTGTACATTTGTCAGAATTTTGACATTTGATGGGATTCAGTTCGAAAAATCTTTGTTCAGTAATGACATAATTCCACAGCTGAGGGCAACATTCCGGTGATTCCAGCCCAATGATTAAGATTGAGGTAGATGAAAACTTGAGATTTAACTTATCTTTAAGAATTCAATCACCTTGACCTGGATTTTGGTATTTATAATGCATGCAACACGTGTTGTTTGTACTGTTGAAACGAGTACATTGCAAGCAAGCTTGTCATCTAGCAGGTTATCCCTGACTAAATCCATTCATTCTTATTTTTAAGTAGATTTAATCCACTGTAAGTGATTCTCCATATTTTCTGCAAGGCAATTGACCCAGCAAAGCTTTTCGCAGAGCTTGATAAACTACTGGAGGATTCAGTTTTAACATTGTTTTTCTGTACTGTAATAGCTAAAAGTTAGGTTGTTTCGCCCATATCAAGCGTTCTCCGTGTATCACTTTTGTTTAATGTCATACCCTGTGTTTGTAAAAAGTAGAAAAGGACTCAGTTAATATAACGTGTATACAACAGGCAGTGTTGATCACAATGACCTAGGTCGGCAGTTTGCATTGATACCGACGCTTCTAACTTTTAATAATGTTTTCAATGTCCGGACTTTAAGCTCGCCCTAGCCACAGTCCATGAGGAGATTCTATATGAATCTTGTTCTGTGCCACGACAAACTAATTTACCTACAAGCGGTCTTGGTGTTTTAAAATTCCATTGGCTAATGTACAGCGTAGTGAAAAAAACAAGATACTTTGTAATAAGATTTTAAGTCCTAAACTGCCTTGCATTGGCAATTGAGATATTGCAGATTAAAAAATTAAATAACATTTAAGCTAAGTATTACGGTTTTTGTGTTGATGGCTAATAAAAGGAGGCTACAGTCGCTAGCGAATCTATTTTGCCATTTGTATATGAAGGGGAAGCTGTTGTTTTTTGACACGTGTACTTAACATACTCCGCAAGCTCGAACCTTACTCGAAATATACGTTTGACGAAAGGGGGGCCTATTTAACTTTCTGCTTCAAGAATTTGAAAAGTTAAGTTTTTGAATTCAAGTTATAATCTAAGGAGAATTGTTGACGGCTGTAAAAAATAGATTGGCCAAGTGATCTTTCTGGCGACTTTCTTTGTATTTAAAAGTTCTTTTCTTGTTGAGTTTCATACCAAGCAGGGTTTGAAGCTACTTAGTGCAAAGAGGCAATTTTGCTTTTTTATTTGTGGTCGGTTTTTTTGTTTTTGTTTTTTTCTTTGGTATGTCTGTTTTTGTTTCTGTTTCGTCCCACATTCCAATTCTTTTTCCGAACACACGTATAAAAGTTGCAGCTTTACACCTGCAATGGAGAATAGGCCTGACGCAGCTCTTTCAGGGGTTTGATGGGGGCGGAACCCAGTACGTCTTCTCATCAAGGTAATCTACCAGTTGGTTATATCTGTATTGAAGTACACTTTCAAACTTATTAACATGAAATGGTGGTAACAGATTAGATGGCGTGAAAGTATTAACTACAGAGAACGACAAGCTATTAAATTTGGTTGCCTCTTACGACTTGCAGTGTGCCAATTAGCAATACGTGTTTCAAGGTACCAATTATTACAAGTATTTTACCAACCTATTAATTACAAATATTGTTATCGTAGTGTGTTGATATAAACCAGGAGCCGTGGCTTAATGGTTAGTGAAACTGCACCGTAACTAAGAGGCTCCGGGCTCGATTCCCCGAGCGGGCGACTGGAACTTCACGAAAGGAAAAGTCATTGGTTGGCGTCTTGAAGGGCATTCAGCACAGAAATTCCACACTTCCAAATCCAAGTCCCCATGAAGGGCACCGTCTGAGCCCCAGTTACTGGGGGAAAATGACTGTACAATCCCTGTAATTTAAATGTATCTTGTTTGCCGCCAGTGTATGTATATTAGACTCAAAAGGCTCGAGTTATTTGCTGTGCCTATGAATATTTAATTTATTGTTACGGTGCGATTCACAGGAAAGAATTGAAGTACAAATTGCCTGTTTTAAGTGGTACGAATCTAACAAACACCTTTTGAATTGAGATAGGCGTTTGTACTTGACTCGTTAAAAGCTACCAGGTATATATTGATATGAGATGTAAAAATTGGCTATACCAGGTTGGAAAAGTTAGCTATTATACTTTTACAGTGGGCCTGGACTTAATAAATGCACATAAAAAATGTGTATCACCCCATCAACAAGCCTTGTTTGTTTTGATTTAAGAGATGAAAAAGAGGATGAATAACTGAATGTAATGTTATTTTACTACTGTTTCAGTTTTGTTGCTCATCAAAAGCTTGAGCGTCACATTTTCAGTATGGTGTAATAATTGAGCTGTATGTTTATGTGAAAGACACTCCACATGTTTAAACCTCGGTATCACGATATTGTTTAAGGTATTGAAGCACGATATTTGGCATACAGATGGGTAAACTGGAAGTGACTTAATAATGACATATTAAAGTGAATTTTTTATATTTGTGCCATACGGCATACAATAAGCACTTTTCTGTACCCACCCCATAGCGAATGTGTACATTTTTTGGAGTAAGTGAAATAGAATTTACAGGCAAGAGAAAAATAAGCAAGAAAAAACCCAGCAATAAACATATAAGAAAGACAAAAGCGCGAAACGGAAGCCCCTGCCCGAACCAGAAGAAACGAGGTTCACATACAAGGAGCAAAAGACTAAATATGCACGAAAGAAGACAGTTGAATAAAATTCACATGCAACTGTCACGGCAACGCGGGCTGGCATTTGGAGTGATCCTGAGGGCGACAAGACATGTTTGTTTACTTTAAATAGGATGTCTGAATTTCAAAGCAATCAGGGACATGTCAAATTCACTGCTTCACATTGCTGTTATTGAGTGCTATCTTTACACTTAGCCAAATAGATGCTTGGTGTGCAAATATTTATACAACTGTAGGGTTACATTGGGTGTGAAAAGCTGGATTACAACTTAAAAATGCCATATTGAAGGCAAGCCTTTCAAGAGTTGGCCAGACGCACATTGCGTGACCTATTTTTGCTTGTACCCATTTGTATGGACCAATGCTTCAGAGACTTCCTTTTTTTTTCGTTCCTGTGTTGACATGCTACTTTTAATCAGTGCTAGGAACTGAGGTTAACCGTATTGGTTGAATTTTTGAATTCCATTCCAGTTTAGTATAGTTATTCCTGCTGTTAAAATCTTACAGAGGTGATCTGTCGACATTTGCAATGAAATTTCTTTCCTTGATTATACAGGAAAAATTATTTCTTTAATATTTTTGTCAGGACAGTTTATTGACCAACAAGCAGGCATTTGTGCAGTTGCATGTCGCGTGCTTTTCAGAAAAATGTTCTTTTTTTCGATCACCACCTACGCTCCACTACTTCTCTGTTTCTGCAAGTGGACCCGGGCACATCTGTCTACCAACTTCGCCGTCGGATCGGTCGAGGTTTTAAGTAATCGACACAAGACAAGACAGGGATAATTTGAGATAAACGTTTTGAATTATCTGACCTTTGTGTTTAAGGTATTTCACCCTCAGCGCGAAAGTGACGTGAAGGTCTGAGCAAGGCATTGAAGGCACTTAAGCTCAGATGTTTTTTTATTTATTAATTTCTTCCCGCTTTCAATTTTGTCTCCGAAAACATGTAAAAATTCGGTGGTGTGCCACGTATAACGGAGGAACAAATTAAACGCAGTATTTTCAAGGACGTGGCTGGGGTTCGCACCGCTTATATTTTGCATAATAATCTGCTAATTCAAGTACAATTAATTTAAATACTTGACCACTAGTCCTCTTTAATAATAAAGCAATATCTATCCGTTTGCGAAATTTGTCTAGTTTTGTTGCTGCGTTTGTGTGTTCAACACGCGTCGTTTTCATGCTAAGGACAGACAAGTGGGGACATGAACAGACAAATTTGAGTGAGTTGCAGTGAACACCATATTTATTGTTCTATTTGCTGTTCTTTTGTGAAAGATTCGATTTTCATGGACATGGTGTCAACCATATTACTCTGACCTTCTGCGCTCGAATTATGTATCAAGTAGTTGATCGTTGCTCCTTCTGGAGGAGCTTTTTGGACAATTTGTTAAAATGCTTTAAATTCAAATTTAGTGCTATCATTGCTGGATTAATCAGTAACACCTGTAGCTTCTGTAAGTGGAGTCCCATCAGCATACATTGCTTTACTTATTTACCGTTTGTCTGATTGGCACACTAATATAAAATTCTCAATTATGAAATGTAATGAAATTCCCGAACTTCCGAGGCGAAATTTAAAGCAAGTAGGGGAGCGGAAATAAAGAGACCTCTATGACCTAAACATTTATTTACCACCCACCAGGCCACCACGTACACTGAGAATGTTTTAGCGTCTGTATTTAACATTCCATAAATTATTTAACGCAGAGACAAAAGCCGGATGAATTCAACAGAAACAGAAGTGGAAATGCATCGGAGATGTCGACTGGAATTCTGAAGCGAAGTGACTTTCCTCAACTGTGTTGCCACGTTCTCCACGAAACAGGAAATACGATGCCGACAATTATTCATATAAAGAAATAAAAATGTACAGTTGTTTCCCTCCCAAAAAGGTGTGCCTGGAGAGGACATACCTTTCTAGTTTAGAGTCTTAAAAATCTAAGATTCTGAACATGTTATTGCCACCAAAACTGAAAACCATCTACATATTTAGGGATCAGGTTTCCAGATTTTTAGAATAATGTTCTTCGCTGGAAAGTAATCTGGTCATACTGGCAACGTTAAATTTTTTTTAAAAGAGCCACCTGACACAGGTATTTTTGTAATAAAAAGAGAATAAGTCCAAGGTATACTCTACGTATTTTTGTACTATACTCGTATAATTCCTGTCCAAGTTATCGAGAAAATAGAGCGTAAAGCTATGCAAAAAATGTGAGAGAAAATAGACTGATTTTTTCATCAACACGTTACTGTTTTGGAAATCTACAATTTATGAATACTGTTGGTGGCTGTTGTGTGCACAGAGTTAGACAAAATTACGAACATATGCCTAAGCAAAAAATATTTTTCGCTGGAATTGAAACTTTGCTTGCTCAAGAATAACCATAACATTAACTCAATTTAACTCGTTTGCGCCATGAACATTCGGTTCGCTACCCACTGAATGTTCGTTGCGCAAATATTGATAGTTAAATTGGTGTACATTTATAGATATACATACGGGCTTGGCGTTGTGGCGACTTGAACTGGAACATTTCAGAAATCTGATTTGAACAGAAGGGTTTATTGCAATAAGTGGACCTTAAAGATATGATTTGCACTTGAAGGAGAATAGATTCTGTTATGTCTTTTGGGTGTGTATATTGGATAAGAGTACTTTACCAAAGGGGTACAGTGTCAATGGACTATGAAATCATGCATAGTCGCAAAAAAAGTTCCACCCACCGTTTTGTCTTGTGCCCAGCCCATGGTCACTTAATCTTAAATTGATTTCTTTGGCAATTAAATGACAATGTGTTTAAAGAATTTGTTTTGCATTTCACATTTAAGATGATGATTAAACACATTTGCGAGCAATTAAACATGATATTTGAGTAATGTTCTTTCAAAAACATTTGAAACAACTCCAAAGATATCGATATTGCAGTTTGGCTAACGATGACAGTTCAGAAATAGAGGATAATTGAGTCTATCGTAAAGATAATTAATGTTCATTCAACATAATCGTTTTGGACCACACCAATATCTCTTATTACCATCTCAAAAATGAAAATCGTACGTCTGGAAAAAAACAGTTCTTATATGTTCGCAAAACCAAGTGAAAAGCTGAACAATCAAAATCTGAGTTTGACCGTCAGGTATCGCAGAGATGGCCGTTGCAGCACAGAACGACACAAGCAGCCACCGTTGCTAGAATCAAATTCCCACTGTTAAAAAATGGCCTCCAGAATCCAGAGACCAACGTAAATAGAGATGTGTGTTGCGTTTCTAGCAAAATATGTTTTGTCGTCCACGTATTTGACGACAGATTTATTCTTCAGGAAAACTAGTGGTAGTTTGTTATTCTTCAACAGGGAAGATGAAATGAAATGGAAAAGTCACTTCATCATTTTGCTGTTTCAATCAAATGTGGTTAATTACGACCCTTGTTTTAATGTATGTATATATATTATATATATTTATATATAATATTGGAATCTCAGTTATCAAACACTTTTCACTGACTTGTATAAAAGCCGTTGAATATGGGCCAAAAAGTGGCACATATTTCTTTTGCAGCAACAGAACTTGCCTTCTAACTGGTCTACTTCACAATCTTTTCGAAATGTGTAAAATTTTCTAACTTTTTTATTGAAATGACAAAGATCACATCAAACATTCTTCCGTTTATATATATATATATAATGCGGAGCTCACTGCGCATGCGTAGTTTGAGCACTCTGACAGGATCCCACAATAACTTCTTAAGCTGTGTTTGCTCCGGCAACATGGCCTGAGAGTTACGTGTCAGAAGCTCTGTGCTGCACTGATGAGCCCGCAAAAGGCGAAACAGTACTGTCTGTAGATTGAGTGTGTATACATATATACACACACATATTTATTTATGTTTATATACACATTTATACATACATATATTTATATACACACACACATAAACACGTACGTAGACAGTAAAATAGGTAAAGGCGCAGTGTAAATCGGGTTTTTGATAGAATCATTCAATATTTAATCCTTGAATGCTAATAGTTAACAGAAAACAAGGAACTTGAAAGTTTAGAATATCGTTCTTTTTTTCTGTTTTTCTTAAAGTAAGTGAAAAGAGAGTTTAATTGTGCAGTTTTGGGGGGTGAGGATGGGGTGCTTTTCAGTAATAAGTCTTGAGTGTGTATTTGAGTTTCAAGTTTCTGCAAGTGGTAATTTAGGTGCTTCGGTGTCGTACTTTTTTTCGGCATTAATCATCAATTCCTAAAGGGTGTAATTTCTTGAATGACACGATGTGTGTACCTGCACGCGCGCGTGTGTGTGTATGTAGGGGTGGTGGGAGTAGAATTCTTAGAAGTGGGTCAGTTATTTTAAAGAGAAAAACGGACATAAACGATACTATAACGGGAGGTTAATTTGCAAACCGCTTTGTATTAATGTCAGCGTAATTTTATTTTAAAGACTCAATTTCAAGATTCGTGGAGTGAATCGTACTTTTCATATTGTTGCGTTTTCCGTATTTTACGGTTGCGCATGAACATACTGCAAAAAATTGTGTTTTATGGTACAAGTCGAAAGCTGCTATGTATTGTTTTTTGTTCGTGAACGTATTTATTATCGGTTAAAATAGTCAGTGTGGAGTTCTTAACCATTTAATGTAAAATTAGGTTTGGAAGAAAGGGTTTGGAAAGGACTTGCTAAAATTCTTTCACTTTTGTGTGCCTTGGCAGAATCAAACCAGCATGTATTCAGACAACATAGGGATTATGAAATTAAAAATGACCGTTCAATATGGTGACGTCACACAAATGACTCGAGGAACGGAAGTACAAAACAGCGCTCAGAGATGGGTTTGAAGTTAAACCTGAAACTTGAAACTCGCCATGATTGAAAGTAAGAGCCATTTATTTACGAAATACCAAGGAAAAAATTGAATGTTTAGGCCTACACCAGGATTCTTAAAAGAATTGTTAACATTTAGTTAACATTCAGTTGATGTAACACTTGAAAACTTTCAAGTCATATGATGTTAAAGTCATGATGTAGTAAACCACTAGGAACCCAAAGAGTTCCCTTATCTGACAGTCCGAGGGAAAATGACGTTCGTAGAAAGTTTTATCACAACAAGGGACAATAACTGCATTAGTTTAAAGACTCTGAGAGGAAAGAGTCGTATGACATGCAACAAACTGAGCTGGCATCAGCGAGAAAAGCTCGTCAGAACACTTTCCCTTGGTTAATACCTACAGGAAAGAGTGAAGGCAAGCCACGTTTCGTCGATATTTGTACTTGAGATATATTTAATGGTAAGTCATGTCCAGAACACGTACAGGCGTAGCATGTTAAATCCAGAAAGAGTCGTAGTCTTGCTTTAACTTAAAAGGTAATTCCTGAGAATGGCTTTTGATACGAAAGCTCTGAATTATAAAACAGAGAACATCGGTCGTGCTGTTGGCGTCACATTTTAATCCAACTAATCGTTGATTGAAATTGTGTGAAGACTAATAATCCTTAGTTGTGTACACAGAACTATAAAATTTGTTGAGCTCTGTCTTTTTTGAGTGTTCATCTCATGCAGAAATTTTTGATGACCTTGTGATTAATGAGAATTTATTCTTAAGGAACCCCGGTGTGCGAATCAGGCCTTTAAAATATGAGGGTTTAGAAGCGGCTTGTTTTCTTACAAATACGTAATGGTCACTCACCATGAATAATGCAGTTGTTAATCCTGTATTCTACGTGTTGTGAATGGTCTTTTGAAATGTGTTTTAAGACGAACAAGAAAAGAAATGAGATAGAAGCTGTAATGGGATCAGCTGGAGAATACGATTTTAGTTTTGACTATCAGAGCCCGATATGAGATGGACTGCTATTCCTATTGGTGTTTAGTTAATAGTCGCCCATTGTCAACCATTGTAGTTTTTCCATGGATCGTCCTATTTTTTTATTTACCACAGTCATGAAATGGCATACTTTTATTTAATTACGTATTCTTAGTCCATTTGGCCAAGATTTTTTAGTCAGTTAATCCTGTTCCGATTCCCCATACTCGCATTCCTTTCGATGAACCACAAAAGCAATTAGAATTGGGCTGTCTCTTTCTCCTTCAGTGTGACATCGATCATCAGTAGTTACCACCAATGGCGTCCAATCTCTTACTTCAAAAAGCTTGAATGACCTTCATGCATCGCCTAGTTTTACATGCCGTTTTAATTTAATCAGCCAATCGCTATATCCAAAGTGTTTCCGATTGGATATCTGTTATAAGGAGTTTATAAAGTGACAACACTTTGATATAAAATCACAAGTGTTGGTTTACAAGTTGTGTTACACGAGGCAAGGCAATAATATGGACAGGCTTTACTTGTAAAACTTCCTGCGAAAAGCGAAAAAGGTCGGATAAGATATGGTGATGGGGGTTCCTTTTGTTAAAAGCTTGATTCTGATATTAAGAAAACACAGTATTTCATTCTCAGGGGTGATAAAGATACACAGGCAGATAATAACCAGTAAATTATAAAATCACCAAGTTCTATCTAATTTACACTGAAAAGCAAACAGGAAAGAAAAAGAAAAAGAAGGAATATCAAGACCAACGTACTTGAATAAAATTTATACAAAAAGCACAGTGGATGCAATGAAAAATGATAAATAGTCGAGGGCTCTTTGTACAAAATGAAATCTTAAATGATAATATAATGAAAAGAGTACAGCATGAAGCAAAATGAGATCCAAGGTTTTCTCTTGAAGACGAGTATCGTGTCACAGTAGTGGAAAATGATAAGGACCCGTCTATAACCCACTGCATACAACAGAGACGCATCACAACTGACTTTTGATACAGTAAACTTACCGTAACATAACACGATGATTTGTAGTTTACTTGGAGATTCGAAAATTTGTACTCGTCGCCAGATAATTAAGTTTATTGTTAAATTATAGTCAAGGTATACAAGACTTATTGGCGGAGCTACTTCCATGGTTAGTTTTCTTTTGTCAAAACCTGTAAGCTTATCACTGTTAAATAATATGAGCTAATTGACATGATCCCTATTCATTGTGGAGTAAATAGGTGCTTTGAGTTGACTTGCAGAAAATTTGGGTTCACGATCCTTAATAAGTTTGTTTCCCAAGTCAATACTGTGGCTGTATTAGCAACTTTTGACATCACCCGCACTCGTGTGTACACTTATGTTTTTAACATTGTATAAATGTCCTTTGGAGGGCTCCTCGGGCACTACCTTTGATTGTGTTAAATGGGAAAGTAGGGAAAAATAGAAAAATTCAATATATCTTGTGATAAACGTAATCACACTTGCGATTTCCACCAATTTTTTAACCCCAACTTGATCCTTACGTTACGTCCTTTTTACAGAAACCTCTCACGACTATAGCATGGTTTGGTTGTATACTCAAGATGAACGAAAAGGGGCCCAGATTCCTTTCTGGTTAATTGCGATAAGGTGTTCACACAAGAAAGGCATTAGCAAATTTTGTTTCCGCATAGTCACTTTGAAAAGGATCTTTTGAAGTTACTGAGAGGCACTTCAAAAGTAATATTGCTGCCTGCATCGCCGGCATACCATGCATGGATAAATTAAAAAATTCAATTCTTCAATTTTGGTCACCTTTTTTCTTCTTTTCACACATTCATATGATAGATCTTCAAAAATAACACGAACGTGCTTTAAATAGCGTATTTAACATCCTTTCCGAGATTTTCTGCGGTTTGGCCACCAAATATTTTTCATCCCCTCCTACTCACCTAGAAAGGCCAGAAACGCCAGAATGGCCAGAAACGCCAGAATAACCAGAAACGCCAGAAAGGCCAGAAACGCCACCTAGGAAATGCCCTAGCTGTAACTAGAGCTACCAACCCTTAAAAATTCAACCTTAACCCCCATCGTCGAGTGGCTTTCAGCCTTGATGTGTGGTGACTCATTAGTACATAATAAAAAAAATTATGAACAGATGTTACTTGACTTTTTAAACTTCTTCTGATAGATCCTTAGCCGACCATGCTGAAACAACCAAGAATATATAACTTTCAATTTTCTCTCTAAAATGAATTTACAAAACTTGGCGTCGTGAAAAATGAGTACAGTTAAGTATTATTTCTTCACAAGAGCAAACAAACTTAGGATATACTGTTTATTTTTGTTTTCCGGCGATCGAAGGAATTAAAATGTGTTGTTATCCCGTGACCTCTTAAATTCTAGCTATCTGATTAAAAGTAAATTAGAGAAACTCAAAAATCTGTTCAAATAAATGTTTGACCTGCAGGGATGTCTTTGAGAACACGAAAAACACGAGAAAACATTTGTTCAAACAAACACACAAATGACAAACTTGCGGTATTTTCCCTGGTGATAATTATTTTAACCATTTTATGTTTGTTTGCTTGAATGTCAAAATTCAATAAATCTTGGCACACTCAATGACATATTGTCACCACATTTTTCTTTTTTGTAAGAGGAAATGTTACATTAAAATCAATGAAGAAAAATGAAGAATATTTGGTCAAGCCTTTCATTGTTGGCACTCGTCATAAACGTTGCGTCTATTGGGTTATAAACAAAATCCCTTGCATTGAAGATCCAAACATAGGGGATATAAGAAACAAAGATGAAAAGAAAGTACGCAGGGTGTTATGGGCTAAAATATATACGAATCACTTCCCCAACCCCATCCTTTTCACCAACGAACAAGACCAATAAGGCCAACCAGGTTCAAGACTTGGAATACCTTTAAAATGCAATCTGTTGACATTCACGTCAAAGTTGTGAGCATCAATGTCACCAACACCTGATTTCGTGATGTTCTGGCATGTAGGTATGGTACTCTTCCCCAATAACGGTCCCTCCAAATAACAAACAATTTTCTGTGCCTGCTACTAATTTACCATATAATTTAGTGTAACACGCCCTCGGAATTGTGGTTCCCTGGGTAACCCGAATAACAAAGACAAAAGCCTTCGCTTCCTTGAACCCTTCCCCCCAATTGTGTAAGAATTCGGTGGGGGATGTTGTTTGAGTGTTGCGCTGCATCACTACCGCCTCGCACATGTTTTTCTTACGAAATATCAATAAGCATAAAGTAATTATGTCAAACCACACATGTGCAAGAGCACAAATTAAATTTGCGTGGTCAGGCATGAGGGCACCTTTCAGAAGCAATTAATGATTGTGATGTAGGCGTACAAACAGTCTTGTCCATTTCAGTAAATTTCTGTAAATAACTCACGTGATGATTTGCGTAAGGCTTTATGGAAACGTCTGTACGTTGACATGTTAGTAATGAAGTGCAAGAAGAAATACAGGCCCTTTTTTTCTTGGAGGTGTTTGTGGGCGTACCAAAACTTCGCACCAGCATTTGCTGAATACGAAAAGCAATCGTAAATAGATTTGTTCAGGCTGATATGTTTATTATCTCAAATAATGCTTTCCCTAAAGTATTCTTTTAACTTATTATTTTTGTTGTTGTTATTTTATGGTTGATGTAGGTTATAACTTACACCTGCGAAATTAATATTAAAAACACACACACATTAGTACAGCAAAAAGGATCAACTTTGCCATTTCTGACTTCTGGTCGGGCGAGGAAAAAAAGGAAAGTGTGCCAATCCCTTTGGATCAGAAGTACACCAAAATTGTATAATACCAACCAGCTTGCACAACCGGTTAAAAGTAACGAATACTTTTCATATTTGAAAGAGCATTCTTAACTTCCATTTAGCCAGTAAGAAACACAGACTTAGGGTAAAAATCTTTGTAACGGATTTGTTTAAGAAAAAAATGACAAGTTTCCACTGCATCTCCAAAATAATCGATACTGTGCAAACGTTATTTATTGCCTAAAATTAGCTGGGGCCCTGTAGTTGCCGAACTTGCAGTAACTTTGGTCAAAAAAGCATTTACAACGCGGTAACACAATATTCGCGTCTGGTTCAAAACCCCAATTTTTGCCACCTTGGACATAATTGAAATCGAAAAAGAATTTTTTTTATGGCCAGGACGAAAGTTTTCTTGTCATATGACCGGTTTACCAATGTTAGGGTCCTTAACGTTACACCCACAAGCTGTCGAAAAATCGTGACATACTTGATACACAAAGCAACACGTCAAAGTAATATAACGTATGATCAGTAAAAAATCACACTTTAGGCATTTATCAGTATCAAAGATAACATCGAATCACAAAATGCGTGTCGAATTCCTCAACAACATAGGGATTAGTCACAAAGTCAATAATAGAATTCGTAGACAGGAACACGACCGTTTCATGGTGAAAGTCACTGTCGCCACTTCTTGCTTGCAGCTGTGTCATACGTTCCTTGAACAACACACTGGCCAACAAACAAACTTGCAGAACAAGAACTAATTCTGCATTACACCAACTCTGATAAAAACTAAACTCTCTTTGATGTAGTGGGTGCATGAAACCCGGCCCTGAAGCAGAGGACACAATTTAGTGCCTTTGGCTGTCACCTCCATCACTAAAGTTCTGGCGTTGTTGTTGCTCTGCCATGTTGGGTCTATTATCGACATTAGGTATCATTGGAGACGATACTTAAATTCATGGCCTGGGTGCTGAAGGCGTAGGAGCAAATAAGCAAGAATCTTGTTTGATCAAGAAAGAAGAGCATTGGCATCACAATTAGAAACGCGTTCTTCATCTTTTTCATTAGTTTCTGTAGAAACAGGAGATGGTATGCCTTAGTAAGTTGCCATGTGGCCTCAGTCATTAATTGGAATGGCACTATAAAACGGGTATAATGTAATCGTGTACATGAATATTATTATTTATGATTTCTTTAAGCTGGCCTAAATAAATTAAGATATTGACCATGTTTGTTTATTTTTGACAGAATAGGCCTCATTTCAGGATTTTTACTTTTGGACTAATTTTCATATATAAGCTCAATATATGTCAAATTAGACTTCGTCATGGTCTAATAAGAAAAACACCATTGAAACTAAAAGTGGTAATTATTGACCAATCAAAGTACTATGGAAATATATTTTAATATTGTTTCATCGTTATTAAATTTTGCCTCTGGTTTTTCCTCGATGGAATATTTTTGGCGTATAGAATTTGGAACAAAAGATTTGTCACGGAGTCAAATAAAGAGCCATTTCAACGTGCCCAGTCGCGTGACCGATGATAAGGGAACTTCTCTGTTTTGCACGTGTTGGAAAATACGGCAGCTTTCACGAAATTTTAGAATGGTCGCACGGCTGTTAAGTGATTAGAAAGACAATAGAATTCCACATATGTTTTTACCGCCCAACGGTAAAGTTACTTTGTTATTGTGACCCTTCTGTACATTACACACTGAACGTGTTGAAATAAAGTTACAGACACGAATGAATTTGGTTTTTGTTAGTACATCTGTTCATCGATATAGAAAGAGCAGATTGAACAAATTTCCAAAATCTTACTAGTGGGTTCAAATAGTATTATCATTCACGCAAACACCTATTATCTTGCTGCTTTTTGAATAAGATATTTGATATTTCTACTCGTTAACTGAATTTTTTTTGTTATTGAATTCAAAGTGAATTATGCATGTTTTCGCGCACGGTTACATATGTTATTATATCTTTATTTACATATTACTTTAGTTTATTTAGATGGCAGTTTTTGTTTAATCATTTCGCCTTGGTTGGATTTGATATATTTTTTGTTGCTAAAACAATACGAACAATAAAGTATAATATTTGAGAGGCCACTTTGATTGATGATAATTATTAAAGGGACCAGGGACCAGAGATAATTTTCGTTTAAATTCTGGATTTCGAAAATGATATCCAGAGAGTCCCATTTGTAAAGATTGAGGATCTTAAGTATTTTTGTAATACTGAGCCTTTTTGTGTTAGACTCGCCATTCCTTAGAAATTTGACTTTTAAGCCTACTCTTTCAAACTCTTAAACTGAAATTTTCCCAACATTTACCAGATTTTACGTTATTTCAACTTAAAAATATGGAAACTAACTTAATCACTGAATACCTTCCACCAGCATGTAAACAATATTTAATTATGTCAATGTTTCTTTTTTTGTGTCAGGGCCGCCAAGGATTATCGGAAGCAAAGAGAAAACTTACAATGTCAATGTTGGTGACACAGTGAAACTCAAGTGTCGTGCCACAGGATCAAACGACGAGTTGGCCATGCGAACATTATTTTTTTGGAAAAAGATGGACTCCAAACAGTATATTAGAAGTAGCAGAGACTTCCCTCGTTATACTATTAAGCAAGGAAGATATTTAAAAATAAAAAATGTCCAGCTTGAAGACAGTGGGCGGTACACTTGTTCAGCAGCAAACCAGTTCGGATTAGTAAGCGCCTATCGAACTCTTGTGGTAAAAGACAACGGGAAAGGAAACACCACGCGTAGTATGTATTCCTAAAAATACTTTCGTATTGACAAAAAAGCGGTAATGAATTTTAAATGTGATTTTCGAATTTTTCGAATTTTCATTGCTTTCTGAAGACTATTATTAAGGTTTTTGAAGGACACAAGATCTTTTTATTGTGAATTCTGACATGCCGCAATTAATAGTTTACTTATTCTTATTTCTTATTCTATAAATATTCTTAGTATTTGACATTGTATTTTATCATTGTCCCGTTGCTGCTGTAACCAGAACAGAATTTTCAATTAACAATGATCGATTATAATCGATCATCGCTCTAATTCTACTACAGAAAACGCCGTTTCTTCATGTTGTTTATGTTTTCTTGATTTTCAAACTTGTTCTGTTGATTTTCAAACGTTTCCTTCTGCTTTTAAAACTAAAGATCATCAATACGAAGGTGAAAGAACTCAGATTTACGCCTTTGATTTACTTAAACCCCAGATGTGTAATACCAGCATTCAACGTTGTTGCCTCTTTTGCAGTTAACTGCATTACCTTACATCAGCTAAAATTTAACAAACGGTTTACGTTTTAGAAAAAACAGAGAAACCACGAAAACTGCTAGCATTCACAGTGCCAATGCCAAATATGATGAAAGGTAATTTTTAATGCCTTTTAGGTGTCAGTTACGTGTTTTGCTCGTTCAGTCACTCGCATTCCCACTTCCGTTCTCTCCTTCTCTTTCCCCTTATATCCCCCTCTCTCTCCCCTTACTTCCCCCTCCCTCTCCCCTTACTTCCCCTTCTCTCCCCTTACTTCCCCCTCTCTCCCCTTACTCCCCTCTCTCCCCTTCCCCCTCTCTCTCCCTACTTCCCTCTC
>RDPX01000427.1:40545-64966 GCA_003991215.1 Morbakka virulenta | reverse complement strand
CTCTTCCTCTCTCTTCCTCTCTCTTCCTCTCTCTTCCTCTCTCTTCCTCTCCCTCTCTCTTCCTCTCTCTTTCGCTCCGTCCTTTTTTTCTCTTCCCCATCTTCATCTATCCACTTCCTGCCTCTATCTTTTTCTCCTACCCTTTTTCCTTTCGTTCTTTCCCCTTCTTAACTTTTTTCTTTCTTTCTCTCTCATTTTCGGTCCATTCTCTTCTTTCTTCACCTTTTTTTCCCTTATCCTCGTTTTTCTTTCTCCATCTTCTCTCACTCCTTGCATTCATGCACACTTTCTTTTCAGTTATATTTTGTTGCTGTTTTTGTTTCGTTTTGTTATGCTTAGATCGCTTATTTCAGTTTTGTTTTGGGTTCAGGTCTTACCCTGTTGATTAAGAAATTACTTAAGTGTTAACAAGGTTGGTAGTGCCAAACCCATTTGCATCTATGTAATTCTTTTTTTTTCTATCATTTTATTTATGTATTTATTTTCTGGTGCATTTACCCCCTTCCTTCTTGGGGCATCACTTAATTTTTAAAAAACATTTTTGCGTCCCCGGACTCGTTCTTTCATGCCTATAATAAAGAATCCTGGTTTTTTTCCGTGTCCCTTGGGCAAGGTAAAGCGCTTTATTTTTACTTTTGGTGGGTGGTTGTTAGTAAATAGCAGAAAGAACCCCGTCGAGACTTAAGAATAATTAAACATAGAAGCTGGAGCTCGTTATAAGGCCTGCGGAAAAACTATTCGTCAGATACAACAGTGTACTCAAGTATTTAAGCAGACCATAGTTTAAAGAATCAAGTCATTTAAGCACGTTGTTAATAATTTATTCGGTATGACTAGTTTGATATTAAAATGAAGTAAAATTTTTTCTTCCTAATTGCTCACGATAGATAAAAGTATCTCCTTTTAGGTAGCATGGTCAAAATGCAGATAGGATTGTCGTGTAATTTGTTTCTTGAAAATCCTGATGTCGGAAAACTTCGACATTAAGCTCCTTTAATCGATCATTCGTTATAAATTTTCACTGAGTGAAACAGCAGAGACTATGCCATTCTCAATAGCAATAAAACTGCATTAATTGTAGTTTAACTGTAGCTAAGGGGATGATATGATTGAATGGTCAAGCAGGGACTCACGACAGAAAAACGCTTGTACAAAAGATGCAGTACACCAAAGAAAACGGCCTTGTGTAATATATGGTACAACACGAAAAGGCTTCAGTAAAGATTATAGGTGAAGGTTGTATAGGTGCATAAAAGAAGATATTTTTTGAAAGTTAAAATATAGTTATGTAATCAGCGCAGTTGTGAACTTCCACGTGTCAAATCTATTAAATTCCATGACGTTTCTGAACAAGTTGTTCAAATTTTCTAATCATCAAGTCACTCATTTGTGTTGGAGTACGAATGTTGTTTCTGATATTGTTACTTCGACCCGCGAGCTCGTCACACTACCTTTTCGTCCTTGTTCTCATTTAGAATGTTCTTGCTAAATGTTTCGCTTTAACGATACATCGTCATATATAAGTAGAAACTGAACAAAGAGCTTGACATGAGAAGCTTTGATCCGCCATCACTTTACCAGGGGTTCGATTTGTTTGGGAGAGCCTCTTTCAATAACCTTAATAAGTTGGTTGAATCCAAGTTATTTAATATAGAAATTACATTTACTCTTTACATGTAGGAGCTTTATCATCCCGTAAGTCGTAAGCTTTTTATGAGCTAATCATCTACAGATACTTTTCCTATCGCCAGGCAGCTAAAGTGATTAGATACATCATTTGTATACGTCTTCAGTGTTGATATACGTGTTGAAAGTGATCGAGTTGTTTTGGGGAGTTGCATCGTTCTGGTTATCCCGATCCCTACCACTACGTAGGCCTTCACTGGTTGACGTATGTATAGTTGTACCTAGTAACTTTAGTAGTCTGACGATGGGAATAGTGTCACTGGAAACTTAACTTAGAAAACGAACATGATAAATCACCGATATCTATGGCTTTCACCGAGTCCGTAAAGGCCAGATTTTTTTTTTAAATATACGGCATTACGTTTTGTTTGATTATTGCGTTGTATTCGTCTGGTCGAAGTTAATAGGAAATTTTAGATTTGCTACCAAAAAGTCGCAGTGGTAATTTTTAAAACTGTATTTTACCAACTCGCTATTGCAGTCAATCGGTGTTTACTTTTAGCATGCTATTCACTTAGGGACTTAATTTTTTAATTCATAAGAAAGCTCTTGAACTACAGAACTGTAAAACGGCAGCAACAATACTGATTTAATTGGCTAGTCAGGGAACATCCTTCAAATGCAGATCAAATTGGCTACTTCGTTGGGAAGTGGTAATAAATTATTAGCTGTCAACCTGACGTGTAGTGCAGAGCAATAGAAACTGTGCGCACCATACTNGTATGTATAGTTGTACCTAGTAACTTTAGTAGTCTGACGATGGGAATAGTGTCACTGGAAACTTAACTTAGAAAACGAACATGATAAATCACCGATATCTATGGCTTTCACCGAGTCCGTAAAGGCCAGATTTTTTTTTTAAATATACGGCATTACGTTTTGTTTGATTATTGCGTTGTATTCGTCTGGTCGAAGTTAATAGGAAATTTTAGATTTGCTACCAAAAAGTCGCAGTGTTAATTTTTAAAACTGTATTTTACCAACTCGCTATTGCAGTCAATCGGTGTTTACTTTCAGCATGCTATTCACTTAGGGATTTAATTTTCAAGTCACAAGAAAGCTCTTGAACTACAGAACTGTAAAACGGCCAGCAACAATACTGATTTACTTGGCTAGTCAGGGAAAATCCTTCAAATGCAGTTCAAATTGGCTACTTCGTTGGGCAGTGGTAATAAATTATTAGCGGTCAACCTGACGTGTAGTGCAGAGCAATAGAAAACGTGCTCACCATACTCGTCCGAATAATTAATGGTTTGCTAAAATACATTTGTTGGTCAATAGACGTCAGGTTTGAGAATGTTGTTTATAGTTACACCTTTTATATCACATCTTGGAAAAATAGACAAGTCAACACCTTGTTTCTTTCTTGTTTAGGGGGGTCTTTTTGTTAGTTTCAGTAGAATATTTGATGACTGATGTTTTTTAACAACAATTTCTTCCGAGGTAAGGTTAAAACTCTCTTTTAAACAGAAGGCTTGTGGAATAGATTGCACTTGCTTTTACTAGGGAGTGCTGTGTATATTTTGATTCAGTTGGTACTTAAAGGCTTTACTCGGACTTTAGATATTGAGCGAAAGTCGTCTTAGCCAATGTGCTTGAAGATTGTTGGCCTAGTGGAACAGCCCATTGCTTCTGTAAAACCATATTTGATTTTTAATGAACTGAAGCTACAACTATTTAGCCAGTGAGATCAGCTTGAGAGATAAGCTTGTTCTTTTGCCTAATTTAATTGGGTCTCAGTGTTCAAGCAATTCGTCTGAACACAGAAATCCATTTAACAAGTTCATGATTTTGAACTCAGGCATACTTTAATCGGTAGCTCAAGGCTTTTATCCTATTTAGCGAGGCTGTGACTTAAAATGCCTTTCTACCTGATGTCGTTCCTGTAAAGTAGGTTGACAGCTTATAAATTTTTTGAATATAGTATGTAAAGATAATACGAGTTATAAATAGTTACTTTGTCATCTGGTCACTTCATCTGGGGTTTGCTTGGGCTAGAAAATGCTGGCTTTTTTATTGCTTTTTGATTTGCTCATTACACGTCTGTTCTTGGCACCCAGCTGACATATATGTATAGATTGGATAAATCAAGACACCAGAATAAGAGAACACAAATAGTGAGAGTTTTTAGCTATACAGACGGAAGGCAAAGAGATCTGAGAAAGCTTTCATCCACCCCTTGCTATTTCTTTAGTCAATCATGCAAAGTGGCGGCCATTACCGATTCCCCCATTTTGTTCCGTTAAGTCAACATGAAAATTGTAAGAGATTTTACATTCTGATGAGAAAATGCCAAGACCATGTCTTCTGTCCGATAGTGATTACTTCATATTCACATTAAACCACCAAATGTGTTTTAGCTTCCTTTTTATAGGTAATAACCTACTTAAACCGGAACGAATAGGATACGTACTGGCACTGGATCTTCACACTCGACAGTATCGGAAAATGTCCTGTCGTAACCATGTCGTAGCATAACGTGAAAAGGCGCTTCTTGCTTCAATCAGGTCAGTTAGCCTCCACAGCCCATCGTCAGACGATAGTAATATTGATAATAATCAATATTATAATTTTAATCAATATAGAACTATCAATAATTATTGATAGTTCTGTATTATGTAAATTATATACCGGGTACTAAATTGATAGTTAAAGTTTTCAAGGTCACAGGATAATTCGGAACAAATGGGCAGAAACCAAATAGATCAAGAACGATTTACTGTATAAATAGGCTCCAGCGAAGAAATTTGCAGAACATTTGTTGTTTAGGTAACCAGATATGGGCGGAGCCACAAAACTATTGAGGCTATGTACATGTTGTTCACTAAATCCACGCGAAAATGGTGATAACGCTATTCCGTTTCTTATTAGTATGGAGATGAATGGCATCGCTCGCAATATTCATTTAATAGCAAATTTTAAAGACTGTATTAAAATACTATACTAATTTTTTCAACTGAGATATTTTACAATAAAAGTTCTACTTCAGTTAGTTTTTACACAGCAAAGAGATTTGTCGCCATATATTCAGTAAATTTTTCAAAATTGAGTTTCAAGAAAAGCTTGCCCAGTAAATTTCCATTCATATGTTTTCCTGTCAACCAAGTGCACCAGTACTTGTACAAATTGTACAATTTTTTATCAGTTAAATGATGCAATTGGTGTTTTTTTTCTCCCATATCCAGGCGATGAAGGCGCGCCGTATTTAAAAAACGGACTTAAAAATGGTTCTCAGTTTAGGAATTTGGAACATCCTATCGGACATGTTGCAAGGCTTAAATGTCCAATTGTCGGACGACCAACACCTTCATTTTCTTGGAGTAAGAATGGTATGCCAATTAGCAAAAACAGACAATTACGATTAGGGCATTCGAGTACCGTTTTAGTTTTCAAATCTTTACACACAGATGACACCGGAAATTATACATGTGTTGCCAGAAACAGATACGGTAGTATTCAATTCAGATTTTCGTTGAAAGTAAAGAGCTTTGCGCGATTTCGTAGCCCAAGTGCAAAGAGCGTCCGTAATGTAACGGGAGTCTTGGGGAAAAATTTGACTTTAACATGCCGTACTGATTTAAAAGGAAGACGAGGGGGATTACCTCGACTTCACTGGATAAAATGGAATGCAAACCTGCGTCCACAAAAACGATTTCCTGCTCCACGCGAACGAATTGCTTCCGGGAAAAGTTCAGGATTTGGTGATGGTGAGCGTAGCCGATGGGAATACAGTTCGAACGGTAATGGAAGTCTAATCGGGAAGCTCACGCTCATTAATGTGACTTCTTACGATGGAGGGCGATACAGTTGCATGGCAGGCGTTGGTAGGCGTTGGAGTACCATAGAAGAAGTTCACGTTGTAATTTTACCAGGTAAGCAATAATTGGATTGCGGGTGATTTGTTAATTCGTTGTTTTATTACCTTCTTTTAACATTTTGCCATTTTGGTAGAAGTAACATGACTCTATGTAAGCTTGCAGCATTATGTGTTTCCTTCCCATCTTCCCGTGAATTTATTAGGAGAAAACGGAGAAAGGGAGAAAATGTATTTGAAAAATAGAAAATTTTGGGAGGGAGACAGAGTGACAGGCAGACAGACACAGGCAGAGAGAAACGGTTGTTCTTCTGTTGAGTTTGGATTCCTTTTAGTGTAACAAAAGAATTTTATTTATCCTGTAGATCTCAGTGGTGGTATTTTAAAGTTTAAGTTTTAAGCAATGGGGGTACTTTTTTGTCTAATTTTTTTTATTCTTGCACGAGTCAAGGATTGAAATTTGAATGCTTTGGCAAATATGTTATTTTTTATAATACATAATATTGTATGTAGTTTGATCAAGGCTCCAAGTTTACATTTCGCAGTTTGTTTTAAAGGCTGTTTTGTTTTTGTACCGCATTTAACTTCTTTTATGGTACAATAACTCCATATTCTTAATTCATTTAGGTTATACCGGGTCAAAAGTTAAACCATCCAAAACAGGAATTAGCTATAAAGTGCCGATTCTTATTCTCGTCTTGGTACCAACAACAGCCGGACTTCTGTGCATCATTATTGCTTTTTGTTGCTGGCAATTCAATAGAAAGGTGTGTATCATTGAGATAAATAACTGAAGGGCTATTTTGGGGGATAATATCTCCTGTCTCGACATAGAATATATTTTGTACACTGCAATAGTATCTTGGATAACAAGATATCATGACCCATCTCCGAGGTAAAATGGCTGCTGTGGAATAGTATTTCAGCCTTTCAAACCGTTTAGTGTAATTTTAATTGTTTTATTTGGTAATTCCTCCTTATTTTCCTCTTTCGGCTGCTGCACCAGTAGTCGTCACAAGGAATCTCCACAGTAAGCAACCCAAGGTGTCAGGCCGCTTCACGTCCATCTTTCGTATCTTTCGCATCTTTAGCATCTTTCTTGTACAGGTACTCTTATCACAATCACTCTACGTCAAACGTACTCGTAGCCCCTCCTTTTCACATGGCCGATCCATCTTAACCTAACCTCGCGCAATGTCCCAGCTATCACTTCCAAAGCCAGTATTTTCTCTGATCATCTCGTTCCTAATAGTATCGATCCTTGTAACCCCAAGGGGCCATTGTAGCCTACGAATCTTCGCTACATTTGTCTCCTTCTCCTATCTGTTAGGCATTGACACCGTTTCCATCCCATACGTTATGCCAGGGAATTGTTTACTGAATTGACTCATTTTATTTGGGGAGACTAAATAAATATTGAGTTAAAAATTGTATTAAAAAATTCCCTTTAGTTAGCATTGCAGCTTCCGCGCTACACTGTTACCAGGTGAAAGTAACTCCTCGCCTTCTATGATCCCAGATCAACAATGTTTTGGAATTTTATAGCTGGCTGACTTTGACCAGTTCTCTTGGAAGAAAAAAATTGGAATATCTGGGAGCCCGTGCAGTCAGTAGAAATACGTCTAACCAAAAACTTATCCACCTTTTTATCCTCGCACTTATTAATTAATTGGTTAATGTGCAAGTGAAAATTTTTAAAAAACCACCTGACCATTCCATTTTGAGAGCAACAAGGTGAAGTGACGATGTGTTGACTTGTTTCATCCGTTACAAATAGGCCGAAACAGGGGCCGGTACAAACAAAACAAGGTCAAGTCACTTGTTTACTTGTTTCATATTTACAAAAAACCTACGAGAGATGCGAAAATGGTACAAAGACAAGGTTAAGTCACGACGTCTTTACTTCTTTAACCTTATATACATGCAACAGAATTGAGAAAACAAGTTGTTGTTACAATGTCTTGCTGTTTGACCCTCACAAATATATTGCAGCACATTCGACGACGGTGTCATCAACACGACAGTGAGAGCTTTAAGCTCACATTCCTCCATTTTTACCCATGAGCACTTCGTGACAGTCGAACATCACTTTGTTAATCCTGTTCTGTTTTAGGAGCATCCGTATTCCTTCTACCAAATGAGACATGGTTTAAAAAAGCCTAAAAAACATGTACATCAGTTCTTACTCGCAAGCTAGTCGCATTTCTTCTTGTTGCTGCTTAGCAGACTTTGAATAATTAAAGTTGTTGAAATTTTTTTCGTAAGTCAAGTAATTAATTACAGAGAAACACACACATACTGCATTGTGTTTATTGTTGTATACTTGCAGATAATTTTGACAAAATTGCGACCATTCCGTAAAAATTAGCATTTCATTGTACAGTTATTCATTTTTCTTTGCACTAGAAAAGACAGAGAGATTTTCCAGGAATGCAACCTCCCAAGGTCACACAGAATGGCTTCAGCAACCATGTAACTGCAGGTGAAAAGCATTGCACAAAGAGAGAATGGGACGTAAGTAAAGAAGAACAAAAACCGTTTTTAGATGAAATTCCGCTGGATACGTTGGTATCCCGCACTCAGATTAAAGACATTTCAAGGCCGGTCAAAGTTAGCACTTTTCAGTCCCTTAAAGAACCACAGGATGAGACACTTATCAAAGGTACGGCAAATGGTCACGGAAATAGCCCAACAAAAGGGCATCAACGTGATACACCAACGAAAACTGCGAACGGGTCTGTGCAAATATGTGGCCTTAAACCAAGCGAAAACTGCTGCAAGCCTACAAAAGGATCTAAACATAGTAAAGTAATGGGAAATGGAGACGCACTGGCTATACCAGTAGCAATAAATAAAAATAAACAAATAAAAGACATTTCGAAAATGAACGGTACCGTAAATGGGTACAAATGCCGATCGTCGGACGCTGTAGCAGTATCTAATAAAGCACATACGTTATCGTCTAATACTGAAACTAGAACACTTTGATAAATAATACACTGTATATACGTTTGTACAAAGCAAAGCTATCTTATTTATTCTAGGAATAATAAATAGAGTGGCTCGGAGGAGCGAGAACCTAACCGATATGTTGTCTTTATTTTGATTTTGCGCTCGCGTTTTAAGCCCTTTTTGATGCATAATAGATTTGTAGAATAATAATAGTACCCCTTGCATTGTGTAATACACAAAGGAATGTAACCAATGATGCATTTTTATTGTTTTGCAAATGTGACAGGTACTTTCATGTCGTGAATAACAGAAACGGTTGGAATAAGCTCTTTCTTAGGCCTTCATTAAAATAATTCTTTTCAAGGTACATTGATCTTGGAGCCCGGATTTTTCTGGTATGTCGACGTACCCGGAGGGCATTATTTTCCCACGCTACTGAAACTCTTATTTATGTAACTTTAATTTGCCAAGCATTCTTGCTATCAAGTTTGGCACTGATTATAATGCTGCTACTGAAAAAGTGGGGTTTCTTTTTATATCTTGTTAAATTTGTCACAGTGCCGGTGAAAAACGCAGCGCTTGTAATACTGCAAGGTCGATAAAAGAATGAAAAACAGGAGACTNCCGCTGGATACGTTGGTATCCCGCACTCAGATTAAAGACATTTCAAGGCCGGTCAAAGTTAGCACTTTTCAGTCCCTTAAAGAACCACAGGATAAGACACTTATCAAAGGTACGGCAAATGGTCACGGAAATAGCCCAACAAAAGGGCATCAACGTGATACACCAACGAAAACTGCGAACGGGTCTGTGCAAATATGTGGCCTTAAACCAAGCGAAAACTGCTGCAAGCCTACAAAAGGATCTAAACATAGTAAAGTAATGGGAAATGGAGACGCACTGGCTATACCAGTAGCAATAAATAAAAATAAACAAATAAAAGACATTTCGAAAATGAACGGTACCGTAAATGGGTACAAATGCCGATCGTCGGACGCTGTAGCAGTATCTAATAAAGCACATACGTTATCGTCTAATACTGAAACTAGAACACTTTGATAAATAATACACTGTATATACGTTTGTACAAAGCAAAGCTATCTTATTTATTCTAGGAATAATAAATAGAGTGGCTCGGAGGAGCGAGAACCTAACCGATATGTTGTCTTTATTTTGATTTTGCGCTCGCGTTTTAAGCCCTTTTTGATGCATAATAGATTTGTAGAATAATAATAGTACCCCTTGCATTGTGTAATACACCAAGGAATGTAACCAATGATGCATTTTTATTGTTTTGCAAATGTGACAGGTACTTTCATGTCGTGAATAACAGAAACGGTTGGAATAATCTCTTTCTTAGGCCTTCATTAAAATAATTCTTTTCAAGGTACATTGATCTTGGAGCCCGGATTTTTCTGGTATGTCGACGTACCCGGAGGGCATGATTTTCCCACGCTACTGAAACTCTTATTTATGTAACTTTAATTTGCCAAGCATTCTTGCTATCAAGTTTGGCACTGATTATAATGCTGCTACTGAAAAAGTGGGGTTTCTTTTTATATCTTGTTAAATTTGTCACAGTGCCGGTGAAAAACGCAGCGCTTGTAATACTGCAAGGTCGATAAAAGAATGAAAAACAGGAGACTGCTCTGATAAGATATTGACTAGTAGAAGGAAAATATCGGACACACGTAAGAAACATACATCATTCAAACGATAACTAAAGGCAAATTAAACTGGATGACACTACCCGTCACCTGTCAAAAATCACACCCAAAAGTTGCTAAACGATGAGGATACTCGATATTCACAGGAAAAGATGAACCGACCTGCATTGCTTTTAGGATCGGTTATTGTCAGTTTCCCACTCCGGGATTTCTACCCCACCTTTTATTTGGAAAAGAAGAACATCAACTGCATAAGGATGAAGAGAGCAACGGGTAACACACGGAAGACCACAACCTGAGCTGATAACAGTGAGCACATTAGAACTCATCTCATGATAATGCCTATAAAAATGTTAATTGGTCTTGGAAAATAACGACCAAAATCATGACGCATGTGTGGATTTTATTTTTAGTTCACTAATGATTTCCCTTCCCCCGTACGCTGCTTATCAATTTTGAAATATGTTCCAATCTTTTTATTTCTTTAAACCAGCCCATTGTTAATTTTTCAGTAAAATAACTGCAGCAATGAGCTTATCAGAAAATTTATTGATCAAACATCAACGATGATTCGACAGAGGTTTCCCAAATGCACAGAACCAGTATGTACTGCAGTTGTCTAAAACGTTTGATAAGAAAGCCGCACATCACTTGAACATTACCCCTTTCTTGCCATGTAGCGCATATTTGTTGACAGTACATTTGGCACAATAAATTTACAATGCTCCGTTGGGGACAACTATATGCTTGAGTTTGTTATTGGTGAGCATGGCAGGAAATCATGTGTTTGGTGGAAATTTCTTTGGTATTTATTCTATGGAAGCGGAACTACTATAAACTGTTTTTATATTTCATGAAGAAAGACGATTATGACCAGGAGGAAATGATAGGTAAGTGCCACTGAAGTGTCAAACCAAAACAACATGCGCAAAACTCTGTAACATTTGTCGAGTCTCCCATGTAAAGATGTGACAGCATCACCACGTCCAAGATTTTTGAGAAGTCTTGCGAGATTACAGAAAATCATCATTAAACCGTAGCTTTAATGGATTTGAATGATAAATTAATAATATTTATGTGACACTACTTGATCTATTACCTTGGGAAGTCAAAAACATTTGTCCAAACCATTGCTGTTCCATAACTCTTTTCTTTAAAATTGTCCTTACTTAAAAGGAATTTACAATCGGTTTCAATGCCAGCTAACAATGAAACAAAGAAAGCAAGGAGCTCTACAGGAAAGAAAAAACAGGGACTTTAATATGTTAAGATTTATATCAAGTTTGAAGACATCAGTATCCTTGAATATGCCCCGGATATGACTTGGTTGTCTTTGCACCTCCTCCTCTTTCTGTTTCAAAGTTGCATGCCACGTGATCCCAAAGTGAACCCAATTCACTAATTATAAACGTTAAATCACCTCAGGTTGGCTCATCATGAGTGGTAGAGAAAACTTTATTCCTGTTTCCACATGTCCACAGAGAAATAAGGGTCTCTGGATGGTAAGGTAAACACTGACAGATGCAAGAGTAATCAGATAAAGAAACCAGTGGTTTGGTATATTGTTGCCGATCTTAAGAAACCCGTCGACTTAGCAGTGAATACCCAGTGATCACTTATTAACTGGTAAATTAGATTATTATTTTTCAAATAATTATTTAGTCGGACAAAAGTTTTTCTTGGTTCCAAGGTTGTTCAAGAAGTGATGACAATCCTTTAATCCTTTTCTGTGAATATTTCACACATTAACACCTCCGCAGGTCCTATGTCCTAGCAGAACGTTGGCGATAATGCCTCTACACAGATTTCTGTCTTTCGCTGCCCTCAGTAGCTAAAGCTCGTCCGTTGTAGACCATGCTGCTATGCTTACCATGTATGTGGTTCTTGGCCTTTCTTTGCCTCGATTCCAATCAATCTTTCCTGTCAGTTGCAACTCTTTTTGCTCTTCTTTCCTTATTTTATGCCCCAGAAATGACAGCAGTCTTTTTCGAATGGTAGACAACAGCTTTCTCTTGCATCCTGCTTTCATCAGAACATCTTTGTTGGAAACGTCAAAGAAATTCGGCGAAGAGATAAATTAATTTATTTACTTGCTGAATGTCTTCGCCATCTCTTGCTATTTTACAGCTCAAATTCACATTCTTTTTATTCACAGCCATGCAAAAAGTCTTTTGACGATTGATGCTGAGAACCTTTCGTCTACGACTGTTTCAAGGGGTTGTTGTACCTTCTCTTGAGTGTCGTCTATGAGAGTCGTGTCGTCCGTATATTGTATATTATCCATATTGTACCCTCTGGTTGATCTTAAAATAGTACAGTATTTGCTCCCAGCATAAATTCCTGACGCGTCTTGTATCTTTAAAGTCTATTACCAGATCTGGATAGTCAAAGGAACACAGAAAAAGATTACGCAGCATTTCTTTGGCTCGTTCCGATAGCATTCTCATTGAAAATATAGCATTTCTTGTTCCTGAATCTTGGACAGAACCAAATTATCGTTTCCCTAATTGTTCTTCTTGCTCTTGCTATTATGACTCGCACAAGGACCTTGGTTGTATGACTCATTATACTGATGATTCTGTAGAGCTCGCATGGATTTCTTATTCTTTTCCAGTTCGACCGTTGTCTTGAAAAACTGTTGTAATCATGCACGTTGAAGAGGGAGATAGACGTTCATCAACATCATTGTATTTAGTAAAAGTAATCTTAGCTCCATAGAGTTTAAACCTCCAATCCTTGAAAATGCTGAATAATTATCTGGAATGAAATCAACTTTACCATTCTCTGTTTCAAATCTTTTCTAAAGTTTCATAATCCATTTGTTGTAATGAAAGTTAGATTCCCAACTTCCTTCTTACGCTACATATTGCCACGAACAGTTTCTAAAACCATGAGAGCATGTCTGTTCCTTCCGTTTACTGAACACAAACGGAGGTAGCTTTTTTTTCCTGTAGTACTTTCACCTGACAATTTAGTTAACCGCACCTTGCTACTCTGACTACAAGAGCATTTCACTCCTCTTTTACGTAAGGTGTTTTATTGGATGTCTTTGCAGAACAGACTGAGTTTATCTGCATTGTAGATAGTTTGGTTAAACTCTGAGAGTATTGTATATTGTAATGTTTCTTTCTAGGATTCTGCTCTTGTGGGTGTCACTGAGTTTGTGTGAGTAACTCCAGGAAGTTTAAAAAGTTCCGATGTCTTCATGTTAGCGAAGTCGAGGTATTTTTGCTTAAGAATCTGGTCACGTTTTTAAATGTCGCTATTTTATTCTTTGTCTTTTTTTGCCTTCGCTGCTTTCGAAAGTACAAATTTTCTTTTCCAATGGTTCTTCTCCCAAGTAGACAGTGTATTTTCGGCAACAAAAAATTATTTTCTTGCCACATCTTTATTTGATACCTCGCTTTTAAGCTTCGATACTGCATGGTATTGAACTTGCATTGTTTTTACTGTGTTCTCTTATAGTGTCTGCTACCCTTGTCTCTTTGCGAAAGTATAACAACGAATAGAATTAAAATGTTTTGATGATTACAATGCAATTAAAGCAGCCATGCATTTTCCCTTTAGTTGCTGACGTATATCTCACAGCTTAGCACCTCTTTGCTACTTATTTATTTAAGAGTAGCTTTTCCTTCGCCTTAACTATCTCTAAACACACAAATAATACTGGCATTCTCTTGTAACTTACATAATCTTCTTCGACTATCACCATATAATCTTATTTAATAAAGGACAAAATTGGCCTCCATCTCGTGTTTTTTCTGTGTGAAATAGAATACTCTCATAGCATGGAATTGTGAGAGTGAGCAAACATTTGATGACTTCTACAGAAAAAGCTAGTGTGTTGCATGGAGTCTTGGTCTCTTGTCGTGGGTGGTAGTCATATACAAAGCGACTCGTACTCAGACTCTCGTTTTTAAAAATGGAATTCAGATATTTGTTTCTTTAAGAGGAGTTAAGAATTTAAGACCACAAACTTCAGAACGTTAAGAAAAGTCGTAACAGAACGGATTGGTATCGTATCAGTTGTCAAACGTTTACCTTTACTTTAGAGAAGTTGATAAGCAGATTTTTTTGTATGTATTTGAATAATAAGGCATAACAGAATTCAAAGGAAATCTTATTCCTTTCCTCATTCTTGTACTTTCAGACTTGACTGAAAGATAATATGCTGTTTTAATTTCAAAAGTTACTGTTGGGCTCCTACGATCTTGGCGGCCAGAAAATTTGTAGGTACTATATTGGTTCGAATTAACTGGCCTCGTTGATTGACGCTGCAGAGCCAAAAATACATGTAACTTGGACGTTATTTAAAAATTATTTAAATGATGGTAAAAAGATACATCAATTCTGAGAAAATTTGATAAAATATGGCACTTACATTATCAGTGTATTTCTGAAATTTCTCAAACATTTCGAATTAAAAAGGCATCTTTTTCTTCAGGCATACGAACAAAAGTATTTTTTTTTAAATAAAAAAGGTATGGTTCTGGTTTGTTAGAATATTTTTAAATGAATAGCGAATTTTGTTCGAATTATTAAAAATACGAAGTACACAAGTTCAAGTCAGACAGAGCTGACTGTAGGTTCATGTCCATGTGCTTCCCGAGCTGCTTTCTTTATATAATTGTATAATGGTAGCTAGAGCAATTAATGCAGTCAAAATCAAGTTTCGAAAACTTTGGAAAAAATACGGTAGGTGTGTGTTTTAGAGGAATGGGAAGCAGAGACAGGAGCTCAGGCCGATTTATTTTGAGATGAGACATAATGGAACTATCAGAAAATCTGACTTCCTTCAAACAGAATTCAGCAGTTTCAAGGCCACTTCTATTTTGGAGATTTTCATAATTATCATTAAACGACGCGTCGACTGTAGTTGTTATGAACGTAAATCTCACCAGATAAAGAAATGGATTCCATCACTCACCTTGTGAAGAACTGTCTCAATCAAAGAACTGGAGGACAAAAGATAGACTGTGGCACAATATGCTACCAGATTAAGTGTTGAATTCCTGAATAGACACATATGTAGGGGGCGAATGAACTGGTGCTTACTGAGCTATGGTTTTCTTAAGTCTTGTTGTAACACAATACTTCCTTATTTAAACACCTGAATCAATTTTCCAAAACAATCAGTTTTTCATATTTAATTTAAAAAAAAAGTTTTAAAGCCTTGTTAAAATACACTACATTCTTCTTTCTTTAAACACTTGAATCGATTTTTAAAATTAATTATACTCACAATCATAACCACAGTACAACAATTGAATATTGGTATCTCACTGTTAGATGCTTACGACTGGTAAAAATATCCCATCTTTGCAATTAAAGTCGATTGTGAAGTGTTACAATGCAAAAAGATTCCATGGCGTAACACTGGAATTTTAGAAACAATTGCAAACGATGATCACTGTTTTATGAAATTTTTTGGTCAACAAATCCCGCCTAAGTATTCGCCAATAAGATAGTTGAAATTTGGAAATTTTTTTNTTGTTGTAACACAATACTTCCTTATTTAAACACCTGAATCAATTTTCCAAAACAATCAGTTTTTCATATTTAATTTAAAAAAAAAGTTTTAAAGCCTTGTTAAAATACACTACATTCTTCTTTCTTTAAACACTTGAATCGATTTTTAAAATTAATTATACTCACAATCATAACCACAGTACAACAATTGAATATTGGTATCTCACTGTTAGATGCTTACGACTGGTAAAAATATCCCATCTTTGCAATTAAAGTCGATTGTGAAGTGTTACAATGCAAAAAGATTCCATGGCGTAACACTGGAATTTTAGAAACAATAGGTAACCATGCATTTTCCTACCCTTTTCTCCTTTTTAAGATCAAATTTTAAATGTCTGTTTCTTTTGATGACTTTCACCTTTATTTTTAAGTCATCATGGCGAAATCGTGATCACTTTAAACATTGAACATTTCCATCGTTCTTGTCCTTGGTTGATTGATACCATTTTGAATGTTTGGGGCATGAAGATACAAGCAAACTGATTGTAAATTTTGACTTTTTTGGGCATGCCATCGTACCTTTTCTCCATGTTTTGCCATTGGGAGAGCAATTGCTACTACACGTTTGCTTGACTTTGCGCATTCCAAAAACGTTAACCTTTTGCTATGTATCTTCTTCATACCAAGGTTTTCACGTGTACTCTGTCAACCTTCATAAATAGCGGCAACTCTTTGAGCATTTAGCTATTCTGGTACATACTTGACATCGTGCTTTTGCAGATTGGTCTACGTTTTGCTAAAATGTTCCTGAGTCAGAATGAATGGTTTCACAAAAAAATGAAATGAAGACAAATGACATTACTGAAGGCCAAGGAAAGGGGTATTTTTTAAGGTAACAGGCTTTTCGGCGTCTGTGTAGAGCTAGTACAATTGCACTTCGAGTATACACTCTCTGATACAGAGACAGCTCTCAGTCAGGAGATTCTTCACACACTCTGACCACTGAAGGTCTGCCTGGTACTGAGGGTTATTCGTTTGATTAAAATTGTCTTAAGAAAAATTGACCAGCAGTATGCTGACTAACTGAGTCGTATGGTAATGGAGGTGGTGTTCAAATGCGAGACAGCAGACGCTGTCTGCCACACATATCTCTTATAAGGGAGAAAAGGCGATTTGGTGACTCCACCACCGATATATTATATAGACGCTATCTCTAGGAGGGTTTCCATCCAAGATTAAAGAGACTCTCCTCCTCATCAGACCGACTTAACCATTGAGAGGTTCTCTTTGTACTGCTTGTAATAAAGTCTACCTTCAATTTACTCTCTTAACCCGAAAGCTTAGAGAGCTTTGGAATATTCAAATATGAGTTTAAACTTTCAAGGAACCCAGGGTCACTTCAAAAAACAAATAAAGGATTGTACGATATTCAAGAACAACGAAATGCCAAGATACCAAGAACACAGAATGATATATACTTAATCCAATGAACTAAATTTAATTCAAAATAGCCACAAGAGCTTCAATCCAATAAGATCTTAATTTAATATTAATATAGTTGTTTAAGTATGTCTCTTCCGTTCTTTTCCTTGTGGATTCAGTTTCTAGTTCGATAAAAACAACCCAGAAAATAATAAGATGATCTAACAAATCAAAATGAGTTCACGTACATAGTTACTAATCAATTAAAAGTATACTTCTCTATACCATTGAGCAAACGTAAGAATGAAAATGTCAGGAGTTGGCGTGGTTTTTTTTTAGTTTTTAATGATTTCGTTTCAAGGTTTTCTGGTCCAACACATTCAATAATAACAATTATAATCTTTAACACCCAAAAAACAACTGAAGAAGGGTGTGTAAACCCAATAAGAGAAGGCAGTAAAAATGCCTAAAGACCGAACAAAACAGATTAGCAGACATGGTTAGACTCACGTAACATAAAAGGCTTATCAGGTTAATTGTAGATAATCGGACAATCGATTCCTTTTCCAGGAATATGCTCTTTAGATAATATTTACCAGCCAAGCGCGACAACTGTGACTTGAAACTCTTTCTTTCAGTAGATTATAATGCTGGATATATTTGTGATACAATTCCACACACAAGAAGAAAAGCACGTAAAAAACAGCTATAGGAATATAGCTGTTTAATACTAAAGTATTCCAAGAACTAGATGAACCTTACTGACAGAAAAAAATGCAGTCTGTATATCCCACAATGCTTTACCAGTGCAAAAAGGTTTAACAGAAAGTTCACTATCTGGATTCAGTTAAAACTATACAGTAGTTGTATATCTTAAAATAGAATACATATGTTATGCTGTTTTCTCCAATGTAGCATGAGACTGAAGTTGATAAGTAGACTGGTAATCCAGACAATATAGTCTTACCATATCAAGAAAAGAGATGTAAACACAATCCACCCGCTTTCTCATTCATATTTAGTGTTGGACAAAACAAACCATTGGTCTCTGCCCAATTATATAAATGTGGTTAATAAGTGCGTGCATGGATTGCATAGCTGCATAGGTTTACAATTATTCCACAAGATTGGAACAAAGATATTTCCTTTACATGGGCATCTTTTCCACAAGTGTTTTCCTACGGCTTTGTTCAACCTTAGGTAGTCGCAAGATCTGAAAATTTAGATGGCCTAAATTTTCACAATTAAAAAAATTCGGACATGTAAAGTTGAACTTTCTCACAGAACAAGCGCCAATGGTAACAATAAAAAACAAAACCTTTCCTTTCCGTTGATAAAAAATCTTGCTGACCATATCACGAATGTGTCTGTGCTTTACAAAAATGAGATATTTTCCTTAAGCTGAGCTCTTTTAAAGAATTATTATTATTCGAATATTGATGTTTGTTTAATTTATCATACTGTTACAGCCGATTTTTAATAGTTCGTTTTTTAAAAATGACACTTAACATCATACTTAACGTCATGTAGCCCTATACAGTCAATAGGGCTACATGATAGCAGTACGCATCAACAATTCCATTCGACATTGATCCAAATAGTTTGCCTCATCAAAACATACAAAATTATTCTTGAACTAGCAGAGTACCCGACTTTGCCAGGGCACTTCCTTGTGTTCTCATTGTGGCCCGGGTATTCAACTGTGTTTGTTTTTGTATCGACTTTTGGATAACTTTTTTTCTGTTCTTTCTCAATCCCCTCATTGAGTTCATTAGGCATCCCTATAGCCTGTTATCAGATTTTGTCGAAATCGGAGCTTTGTAATGTTAAAGCAACCCACCTTCCAGATTTATAAGGTCACTTCCTTTTAGCTGAGCTTTTGCCTCCCGCAAAGTTTCGCTGCAATCGGAGGTCTCTGGGGCTGGATACAGCGCTACTTCTTGTCCAGAAAGGCCACTTTCTCTTTCATGACGTCACTTGCTGTGCCTCTATTTACTCCCCTGCGTCCTATGGAGGATTCGTCCACGTTTGGTGTCGGTCGGACAAATACTGTGCCTCTTATAGTCAGCTAAATGTCTTCAAAATGCATATTTGACGCTATAACGTCACTCCCGGTTTAGTGACGTCACTTTTGTTAGTCACTTCTCGGATGTTCCTCCATGTTCGTGCCAAGTTTGGCTGCTGTCGCTCCACCCGTTTGGACGCCAACCCTGAACACACAGACACACAGACACACAAATGAGCATTAGCGCTTTATATATAAGATTATGCATTTCAAGCTGAAATAAGACTATTATTAATTGGGTCCTTGGGGACCTGGTTTGGCATTAAAGTCTCGAAAAAAGCTTCAGGCATTTAAGGGATAATTTGTTTGGTTTTAAACTTCTAATTTTTTTCACTTGAAACACAATTCAAAAATATTATATTCATAATTGATTGTTTATTTATTTTGTTATTTTGAACTAGCAACCAGTTATTTTTATTACTAAATATTTGATATATATGGTATATTTTTTATTTGTCTTTATTTAATTATTTTTGTTCGTTACATTTTTCTATTATTTTTTCTTTATTGTAAATGTTTTTGTGTTTTACTTTTTCATCTTTCTCCTCTCTTCCTTTTTTGGTCGAGGATCAATGCCTGATGCTGATATGTGTGTGGTGTCTCCATCAATAAGATTGTATTATTTTGTCATAGATAATGTTGTTTTTATTAATGGTTAAACCTCCCTCTTTTCCATTTTCCTTATATTGTCATTTCATACTCTTCTAGTGTTCTTGCACGGGAGTCTATTGTACAGAAATGTTTGCGTCCTTAAGCCGTTCCCACCACGATGTTCTTTACGACCATTAAATTGGTGTCTATGTCGATGTCTTTATTTCCCTGGTGCTTTTAAATGTTTATTGTCAGATAGGATCTCAGCATTTCCGTTGGGTAGCAAAGGAGTTTTTCTCCCACATTTTCTGTTCTCTTCTGTTCCGTTTGCGACATTTCATTGCTATCTAGAGACTGTTCATAGTTGTCTTGAATAAAAGTAATGTTATGTTGGGCGAGACTCTTTTGTCTCAAAACAGGTAAGTTGGTCCTCTCCATTTAGTCGAAAATTTGCCGATTTTTAATCTCCTTTTACCATGCTAAGAGAGGTCTGCCTGTTTACTTTTGTTATGTTCCTACAATTTGATTGGTTCATTTTAATCAATTTTAGGGAGTTGTTCAGTCCTTTTCACAGCTGAGCTTTTACCTAGTTTCTTCAACCCCTCTATTTCACTGCTGTAGGCTTCTCTTAAGTTACCTTTGCTCTCATTACCTATTACTGTGAAACCACTAAAAGGTCGCGATAGAACTCTGATTTAACCCACATTTATTTTCAATTTCGTCTTAGACGTTCCATTTCTTTGTAATTCTCACACCAATGGTAATGATATTTTTGTTTGAGAATGAGTTATCTTGTTTTTCCTACACTGTGCTGGGTTATATTCTTCTCGTGATTCCTTTGCACAGGACAGTTTATAATTATCTTGCAGTTTCAACAAGTCTATAGGTACATCTGGTGGTCTTGCTTTCCTTTACCCCACTTATTTAGCTGTGCCTTGAGCTCTTCCATTGTGGTGCTATTTATAGGTACATCGATTGGCCTAATTGAGGCCTGTATCATCACAGTGTCATGAAATAGTCTAACCATCTACCTTCTATGTCTTAGTCCACCCTCAGAATCTTTCCTTTCCGATTATTGATGAATTTTAGGTAGCCCTTGCTAAGTTTTTTCTGGGCTACGTTTGGTTTGAAGATCTCGTTATGCTTTTGATTGGCGATCTTTCCTCCTTCTCACCGAGAGAGAGAGAGAGAGAGCTCTTTTATCACCAAAATATTTGTTCTTGCTCTTAACTGGTAGCAGGACTATTTGGTTCCGTTACTAAGATTTCATCTGAAGTTATTTTCCTGAAAGTACACCTCCCAACAATTTCTTCACTGTTTCAAGGATCATGAAATAGAAACCTTGGCAAAAATATGTTGGCCAAGGGTAGATTCTTCGACTATCTTCAATATGGTTTTTATCTTTATTCTGTCCTTAAATGTTCCTGCCAGAATTACGTCCTCTGTTTATAACAGATAATCGATTATTTAAGCTACTGTTTCCTGAAACTTCCTTTTTATCCTATCCTCACATCCTTGTTGAGATAGTAGCCTGTCGGTCTGATGCCATAGTTGTCTTAACACGACGTGTACTTTATTTCTGGGGGCCCAGCCACAACTGCAGTAGATTGTACAGCCTATTCATATGCTCCTCTTCTTGCCACTTGATTACATATCATTCCACTTAGTCTCCGTGTGGGACAAAATGTGTATTTTTCTCCTTTTTGTCAAATTCCCCATTTCTCTACTCAATGCAGTGAAGTTTTTGTAATTTTTATAGCATTACTTGGTTACTATTTGCAGCATTAAGGCTTTGGTGCTATTTGCATCGCTTTTTGCGATGTATATTCAAGCACAATGTGGTTATCTTTAAAATTTAGGCATGGCCGTTGCTGTAGCAAAATTTTCAGGAACCTGGTGGTTTTTTCTAACACCCAATGTTTCCGGGCCTGGAATTAGCTGTTAACTGTGCTGGCTTGCTTCCAAACAGGTGGCATTTTTATCATCTATTTTTATTAATTATTAATCATAATTTTTTTGTATTTTGTTTTAAAAATTGTTTACTATGGCATGAATTTGTAAATAATTAACAGCATAAAACACACATAAATTAAAGCATGCTATCTCGCTTGTGAGACTGACAACCATTGCGATCATCATCATCATCATCATCATCATCATCATCATCATCGTTACCCTCCAGTCGAATCTCTCCCTTCTTCTCTCTATTTTCAGTTATTTTGGATAAATTGACTGACAGGCAACTTGCATCATAAGCCAGAGTGATACACCCCACCTATGGTAGATACCTGCTAAAGAACAGCCATTGATAAGGGGCAGAAACTAGATCCAGTGAAAGAAAAAAATTATTGGAAAACCGATGGAGCTTGTTTAAATAACACTGCTTTTAAAGGGCCTTTCTGTTTGTGTCAATCTTTGTACTCTTTGCACTCTGTACGTTTCAGTTGATTGTCACTTAATCCCCAAGCTATGATTGTATATTAAAGGGACACTACTATGCTTGACTGAAGTCATTGAGGTGGGGGAAAGGAGGAAGTTTGTCACTGAAAGTTTCCACAGGCATGTTTCAGGACTGCATATGCTTAAATGATTTTTGGACTGTACTTAAAGAACTTGTAAATTTGAAAATACCATCATTTCAAAATGAAAATCTTTACAACTGAAGAGGTGCTTTGGTTTCTGTCTTACTTTTGTGTTTGTATTTAATTGAAGAACCTTGAGCGGGGCATGGACGTAAAGAAGAAGCGTTCATTGGCAATTAAGAACCCATGCTAAGAAGTATACCACTTAGCCAAAAGGACAAAGTTTCGGACCAAACATTGTATTTTGAAAGATGAAAAAAAAAGCGCCGAACTGGATCCAACGACAAGGACCTGATGAAGGTATGGGGCACTAAAGAATAAGACATGGTTGTAAAAATGATCTGATTAAGAGCAAGTGATGTTATATCGCGAGGTGCCGAGAATGTAATGTAAGAGGTGTAAAAACTCAGAGAGAAAACAAAGTTTATTTATATGTTTTAACTCCACTGCTTCTAAATCAAAACTGTGCAACTCGCATACAAAATTAGTATTTATAAGGGTAGATTTCTGCTTAGTCATGATGACTTGCTTATTATGATGTGATATCTATAATTGGTATGCTGACGTAATGATATGATATACAAGTGCTAATAAACTAGCAAATGTTAGAAGATATATCATGAGGACAAAAAAATTAGCTGATGCTGAAATAAGGGAAATCAAAGAACAAAATGATGCTAGGATGACTGTTGAAAATGAAGTTGGTATTGACCCAGTAGATAATGACAACGAAAGAGGAGAACCAAGTGATGTTGAGGTTGTGGATGGGAATACTAAGGATCTAGAAGAGAACGCTGAAGATGTGGTAGTAAATGAGAAAAATGGTTGGGATTGTTTCTAGTTGGGGATAGAAAAGTGTTCTAAGGCAACTTTTAATCGAGGAAAGCTGATTAGTACTGACAATGTTGTTTTAAACAATGAAACGGTGGTAAAAGAACTTTAACAGGAAAGTACGTACGAATATCTAGGAGTGAACAAGGGTAATGGCATACAACATGCTAATGTAAAGGAAAAAATTAGAAAGGAGTATTTTCGAAGGGTGAGATCAATTATGAATACAGAACTAAACTGCTGTTCACAGCAAATGGAGGCGTATGATCTGCTTTGGCGACCTCTAATTGGGAGCAGCCGATAGATAAAGAAGAAGAAGAGAAAGGAATGAAAAAACGCTTAAGGTATTTGAAAATATGTTTACCTATTTTTCGAGGATGTAAAAAATGTGGTCGTCTGTAATCTTCTTCTGACCTCTTTCATTTCCTGGTGTTGGGTTCCAGCACTCCAAGAAAATGTTAGAATGAAATTGCTTCTAATGTGGTATTCATCTTCATGCTCGGTCTTCCAGCTCAGAAGTTAGTCGATCAAGAATAACGTCATCAAACCGAGTATCCTGTTTGTACTGTTAGCTTATCTGAACCCAATTTATTATGTCGATCGAAGTTTACCAATAAAGCAGTGTTTTCGTTTCCAGGGATGGAAAATTGCCATTGTAAAATAAAGAAGAAATCCGATGCTGAGAAAGGTGGATTTTTTATCAATATTTGATACCACAGACTACTTGAATCTATCAAATAAACAACCATTTCTTTACTCATTTATGTTAACAACAGTTTAACAAGTTCATGGCTTACAGTCGATGAAGCTGCAGAAGAAAAGACAAAGAGAAAAGACTTTTTCTCACTGATATGAAAAATTTTGAGCAACAAATATATCTTATTATTTGCTAAAAAACCCATAGAAAATGATGAACAAATTGCAGTGGAGTTTTACCGGTGTAGTAATGGAATCCCGTTTAAGTTACATAAAAATTTCGTTTTCTCTTTGTTTTAGGAAATATTTATACCAGCTAGTACCTCAGTACTACAATACGTCTGTTATTCATGTCCTAGTTACATTGGGCAGTGGCTGGAGCCTAATCTGGGGGCAGTGACTAGAGCAAAACCTGGGTTGCGCTACAGAATGGAGAAGAAAAACGACTCTTTCCCTCCACTAGCTTGAGTGTGTACCTTGGGCAAGTGCTAGTACACTCTTAGCCTCCCTTGTCAGGGTTACGACCTACTATTCCAAGGGGAGCAGTAGTTCCTGTAGCAGTGATCGACAAACTAATTTGCTGGTCCTGAGAACAACATGGCTTCTAAGATGATCAAGTCTATTGACAATGGGAAGGCATGCCCTC
>RDPX01000427.1:0-25327 GCA_003991215.1 Morbakka virulenta | reverse complement strand
CTCAATAGGAAATCCAGATAGTCTTACAAATGAAGTTCAACGACGGAAATTATGTTATTTTGGTCATATATCTAGAAGAGATGGTTCCAACTTGGAGAAATTAATCATGCAAGGAAAGGTTGAAGGGAGTAGGAGACGAGGAAGACCACCGAGAAGATGGATAGATGGGGTGAAGTCAATAATGAATATGAACTGGCAAGAACTTAACAACGCATGTCAGGATCGCGAAAAGTGGCGAAAACTGGTCAGAGAGGTCACTAAAGGTCGATAACGATCTACAGACTACGACGACGACGAATGTATCCTGGAGAACCTTTCTACTAATATCCTTTGTATCTGGAATGATGTAACCTAAAACTATCACTTTTACAGGTTGATAAGCCCTTCCGAAAATATACATTCAAAGATCTTTTAAATATGATCTAAAAGCTTGATTTCAAGATAGCTTTTTCGTCCTCTTCTTTGACTTGTAGTTCGGCTTCTGGGTATGACCAGACGACTACCACTTTTTGCATACCATTTTCTTCAACTTGATCTTGTTTGTTACTTCATCGCTCAGCAATCATGCTTCCTTCTTCTAGCCTTTGCTACCTTCATCACAACATTCTTCATATGGTATCACATTTCTTTTACTGATTCCATCATTTCTTGGCTTCCAGCTTTTTACTTTGAAGTGGCCTTGTTTCATAGATTTTTCAGTTTTCAGCTATTCATTTTATTCCTGCGTACTGTTTTTTTATCTGTTTCTTCTTTCCAACTTTAAACTTCATACGATATGGTAGTTTTTTTGCAAATGGCTCACACGAAATCACTTTGCCCTTCTTAGCTTTGGCTTGATGATCCCTTTTCACCATTTATGCATTCGATCTGTGAGTTATAGTCTTCATTCTTTTAAGCCAAAAAGATGTTCTTTTCACTGTAAGAATACATTTCCCATTACTATGTTTAGCCTTTTCCAACTATCTAGAGGTCTCTTGGTGTCTTTATTTATGGTCTTTTAGCCTTGGTCTCCATGTGGTCCAGGAAAGCCGTTAGTACTTTTTCCGACATTTACTTTAACATCTTGAGAAACAATTACTCTTCCATATATATATATATATATATATATTTCCATGAACTCTCCTCTGTTACTGTTAAGTATTGCAACATTTAAACTCCAATATTTCCTGAAAGATCACACACGCTACTTCGGTTGTTGCCGTGGTTGCTACAGAACCGCTTATATACTGTTTGTGCCCATCGGGTGTGTTAAGACGCGTTGCTTACGGGGAAAACCCTAACCATATAAACTCCTCTGTGTTTTGTAGTGATCTCTATACGAATTTTGACTTTGAGGCAGAACATTTCCCAATCGAATGCTCTCCCTGAAGTCAACCTGCAGTGGTTAACAATCTAAGCCAACAGACCCTGAATGTCCCTTCTTGACCTTTCTTGAATTCAATCGCTACGCCAAACCATCAACTCGTTGGTAGAAATAACTCCAACCCACTTGTTAGCATTATTGTTTTAAGAGCACAAAGACGGAGGGTTTAGCGGGGCTGTCATGAAAATGTTGTGTTTATTTAATTGACTTTACAGTACTTGATTAATTCTTTTATTTCTCTTAGGTCCGTATATTTACTACGCAGGTTTTGGGTTTGATAAAGGCTAAGTTCAGGCCTACTTCTAGATCCAATTTATAGCAGGGGCTATTTGTGTATTAAGAGCTAGTAGAGATGGTATTGTTATCAAAGGGGGTGGCAAATAACGCCCTACTTTTTAAAGCAACGGCTACACGATGTGAAAAAAGACTAGATTCCTTTAACATTTAAATTTAACTCTTTTTATAACAGAACTTATAAATCATGTCCCAAAACCTTCTTGAGAAATTGATAGTTAATTCTAAGAAATTAAAGATAATCGAACGTATTTTATTCTTGCGGAAGAACATAAAAATAATCAAATCTGATTGTAGGAATAAATTAGCATTGCATGAATGAAAATAATAGGGCATAGCACTTATTAAAATAAATATATGTTTGAAAACAGAAGTGTCTTCACAGATGTGTATAATAAAAATTTTCAAATGTAGAGAGAATATTAATTTGTGAAAGTCAGAAAATTTGTTAGCAGTCATCAAAAACAACACTATCATCGTGGGAGTTTCCATTTGTTCACGCTATGCAATTAAAAAAAAATTATAATATTTTCTTAGCATACTTAGCTTACACTGGATAATAAAACTAGGAGTTAATAATGATGACTAGAGCTTTTTTGTTATACAAAAACGTGGAAAATTTAAAGCTAAAGGGGTATCGACAGAATACAACAACGTCTGCACATGACAACTGTTTCTTAAAGAGAAAGTATCGTCGATTGCCAACAAGGTTAGCATAGTGATCATATTAAAATAAAAAAATATATTCGGACAGAACGTTGGATACACACTTTGTAAAAATATATAATATCTGTTTCACGAACACTGTTGTAGTCTTTTAATGACCATTTACGCCCAGAAAAAGAATACTATTCGTAAAGTCCTGTTTTCATGGAATAATGGTTGGTCTCAATGTTTTAAAATAATTAAATATGCTAAACCTATCCTTTGTTAATACCTTGCTCGGTGCTATAACTAGAGAGTACGTCGTATTCTGGAGAAATCTAATACAAAGTCAAGCATATTGATCACTGGATGTAGTTTTTAAAAATAAGATCACGTGTGCTTGCTAACACAACTATTAAGTAACAGCAATTCCTTGATGCTGGGAATTTCTTTTTAAGATTGCGTGACAAAGATATTGACACTAAATATTTGTTTAGAAAAAGATTTTACATGAACAAAAATTAGTTAATTAATTTACATGCTTATTTAAAGCCTTCTGTTTAGTAACATATATAGATAAAGTATATTACAGTATTAAAATTCATCTGCTCAATTTCATACATAACAAATTACACTTATTTCTGATCTTCAATGTAGCCCTTCCGTTTACTTTTTTTATTTATCTCAAATTCTCTAGTAGCGTTTATGCTGCATAGTTTTTTTATTTGTTAAAAATGCAAACTAAGCAATTTACTCACCAGAAGTTGTATTATTAGCGCTGAAACAGCTGAAGATTATCATTACAGAGTTTCAGCAAGTTCTTGATGTAATTATAGTGACAGGGTAAATTTTCTGTAGATTTAAGAAGTTCGAACTGTCTTATAGAAAAAGAGTCAAATCAAAGTCTCCAACTACAGAATTCTAAGCATATTTCAAACAAGAGCTGTTTGCAGGTTGACATGAGTGTTAGCTGCAATATTACAGCTTTTCAAGTAGATGTTAAATTGTGTCGTGTTTCATTCTGGTGACTTAAGTGCTGTACAAAATGGAGTCGGTTACAACTGCTCCCAAATGACTACGTTTTGTGTTTGAGACCTGCTTATTATATTTGGCTATTTGCATTTAAGAAAATTAGATTTAGAACCGCCTTCTTCTGAATGAAAACTACCTATCCAGTAGCCTTAAGCGCATCTTCCTAACTTTTGTAAACAATTTTAGGATAAAATCGAATCTGCTAACCAAGTCTTAAACGGTTGTGCTGTATTTCTACTGTGTCATATTTTCTTTCATAAAGTCTCAGGTCCATAGAGCTGCACTGACAGCGCATGTGCTTTGCGAAAATCAATTTTCGTTCTTTGTCTTTGCTTCCTGTTTCCCTAGATACGTCTTCGAAAAACACCAAAGCATTCTGCATCTTCTCCAGACGGTCTGTACAGTACTGATTTGTGTCCACTTTTTTTGTGATGCAGAGTTTAAGATGGCAACAATTGGCTGCCGCTATTCACGATGAATTCCAAATCTCATGAATTTGCACTTTTTCTTAAGCCATGAAAACTGTCTTTGAATCACTGATTTTGATATTGAAAGCGGTGCACTTGACGACAAAGTCTTCAAGCAGACATTGCTAGCCAATGAACGACTACTCAACTAACTGAGATATTTTTTAAAGAAACAAAATGGTAAGACAACCTTGTTTCACTCTACACCAAGGAGGCCAATGTTTTTCCCGACAAAATTTATCAAAGTTTGCATGGCGTCGTAAGTTATTTTATTATTTTAAGAAGTTAAAATATTCTCTGTAGGACATTATACAGTCTAGTTCATTTAATGGCATCAAAGGGTTTTGTCAAATAACGGAAAAGTGACATAAATTGATACTTTTCTCCTTCGAATTGCCCTGAATTAAGACTGTATTTTATGGATTGCCTGGAATAAAGGCGGCGTTAATATGTTTACCCAGACATTATGACTGCTTGTGAGCAATTCTGTGAATTATTTTGCCATGCATAATCTAGAGTCTTCACAGAAAACGTTGGAGCTCAACTTATCATCACAAGTCACTACCTGCTGTCTTTTTAATGGTTCACTGAGTGCCTACTTTAAGAAGCTCAATGTCTTACAAGGTATGTTACCAGAATGCTTTCTTGTGGTAGATCAAGGATTTGTCTGATACAGTGAAACTAGTCACTGCTCTGACTTGTTTGCTAGCCAATGTGTTGTACGGCCTGCTCAGGAATTCTTCTTTTCGCTTTTTCCAGTCTGTTAATATTGGGCAATTGAGATTGGTGAAAAACATGTTAATTTTCAATTGGATGGCTATTCTTCAATTACTGTCCGTTAGGTGCTTAATTTCTGATTAAGCTTTACAGTTATACTGGACCGAGGGGTGTTGGAGGGGTTGAGGGACTGGGCATGAAATCAGGGCCCTTTTCTGGACGTAACTGTATTTCACTAGGGGAAATATTTATTTCGTTATTTTATTATATTATATTCGTCTATACACATTACTCTCGTTTTCAAGGTCACAAAGTTTTAAATTCAGCTGTGGTTAAGCTAGTCTTTAGAATCAGTTTCTGTTATGTTTCCGAGATTTTTTCAGACTTTTTCTAAGTGTTGGTCTTTTGTTTACAAACCCTGGATAATACCTACCATCATTCGGAATGATTGTAAGGTATACATAAAAAATTCTGTTGGTCAAATTGAAACGAGATCAGGATGCAAAGGTCGTTGAAAGTTCAAAGAAACTGACACCGCCGAATTTTGACCAATATTCACTTCCCATGTAGTCCAATTCAACAAGAATAGATGCCATAAAATAAATGTTAGGTGAGCACGAAAACAACAAAAAATTTTATTCGACAGATTCAACTAGAAAAGCGTCACAATTATGAAACAATTAACATAAATTTTGTCTCGTTTTGATAATTATAACAGTTTCACTTTCAGTTATCGGCCAGGCTCAGTGATTTACCTAATCGAGTTTATACAATTGTGTTTTAGTAAAACTCCAAGTATAAAATTAGAGTGAGGCTGAAACAGTATTTCTTACAAAGATGTAGAAAATTTAAAAAACACAGCCCATGTTGGTGCTACTGAATTTAAAGAGATAAATTGGCTCCCCACAAAGCACAGAGTAAATCAAAATATTAGTGTAAAGATATTGAAATTTTTTAAAGGAACTGCTCCAGTTTATTATGATAAAATATTCCACCCAGTCAACCAGAGTTGTGTTACACGAAGGTCAAAGTTTAAATTACATATCCCATCTCATAAAAGCAACACAGGCCAAAAATGCCTATCTTACCTAGGGCCAAAAATATGAAATAACCTATCATCTGAATTAAAATCCNCAAAACAAGTCTTACAATAATAAGAAATAAGTAATAATCAATAGTAATAATGAATATAAATAATAATGCTTAACTTACAGTGGAGATATCCAGGTAATTTAGAAAAAGGAAAATAGTATTTTCAGATTACTGAGGTAAGGGTGTTTATAAGAATCCTGCCATTGACACTGTGGGATCAAGGAAGAAGAGAGCAACACAGGCCAAAAATGCCTATCTTACCTAGGGCCAAAAATATGGAATAACCTATCATCTGAATTAAAATCTACTAACAAGGTCAACACTTTTAAACACAAGACCAAAGAATACTATTTTCAAAATATACAGAAAGAAGAAGACAGTATATATATATATCTACTACTGACAACTCATGTTTTCACTCTCATAAAGAGCCAAGCATTCTAAAAGGACATCTCATTTTAAAACACTTCAAAGTTCATATTTTTAAATTTTATCTCCCTTTTTTTTTCAATTAAAAAATCACCTCTTAAGGGACCATTATGGAAATAAGGTCAGTTTGACCTTTTAATGTTATCCCTGCCATTTCAATTAGGGGTGATCTGTCATTATTTTTATTTTAACTCAAATTGTAATATTTTTATGCAACATTCTTTTCAGTATTAAATTATACAAAAGTTTGTAAATTAACTTTAAATTGTAATTTATTGACTTTCTAGGCCTTCCTTTTTTTTTAAACATTTGTAAACATTTTTCTTTTTATGTTTGTGGCAAATAAAAACTTACTTACTTACTTACTTACTTAGAGATTTATTTTTTCACTTTAAAATTTGATGGCTGGTGTTCCTATTTTACGGTGCGGTAAACAAAAGTTTGCAAACTTTAAAAATTGTTGTACGTTGGAGAACAGTGTACTGTTATCTATTAAAAAAACAATATTGAACGATATATTACAGCACGATAAATTTTGTTATAGGGTATAGCATTCTAATGTTTTAAATTCTAGTATTGTACAGTATCAGTATATTACATTTTAGCGTAAAGAAGTAAAAAGAGGTAGGCCTTTGCTATCTCTTAGCAACATTAGGCCTGGGGTAAAACTGTCGTCTATTTAAATAAATCCCATTTAAATGCTTCTGAAGTACTATATAAATATCATTCAAACACTATTTGAATACCATTTCTTATTTCATTTAAATAAAATTTAAATTTGACAAATTATTTCTTATTTTATTTATATAATTCGTAAAAGGTATTATTTCCTGCAACAGTGCAACATTAGCAAAGGAATATTTGTTCGTCGGTTCGTCGAGATAACACGACTCCAGCTGGCAGTAGTTCAATAAAAGTTCCAATAATACCCACTGAGGTTTTAGATTCAATTGCTGAAAAGATGTTGAAATATTGGGGGATAGTAGCCTGAATTTTGAAGCCGGAGGTTGTGAGCCATATCAACCACAAGTCAGTTTTACTGCCAATATGGCCTTCAATGCCAATATGACCTGCAATGCCCAGTATGATTTTCGTAGAAGACATAGAAATCAAAGTGGTCATTTGTGATACCGGGTTGTTTCAAAACGTAGACTCCAAAACGCGCCTTTCGAGCAACTGAAATGTAGAAGATGTCAAAGTACAGGTTATTTTATCAACATTCGTTTTTCTCACTTTTATCAACTTTATGGTAAACGGGGACCTTATAGTAGGGGTCAGATATCTTAGTATCAAGAGCTAATCAGTTCTGACAAGGTAAATTTATAGATAACCTTTCTTTAGTCCTTGTTGCTTCAAAATTGCACAATTTAAGAACTCATGCCATGCTATATAGGATCTAAAACATTAGCTCTCCACAAAAACTCCACAAAATAGGGTTAGATAATCATTTGGATAAAAAAACCTGTCAAATCATATAAATACGAAAGGAAAATATTAGAAGCCATTAATATAAAAGTCACTATACCAGGGAGTCAGCCCCATGATTTAGTTTTCGAAATTCTTAACACTTTTTTGTATTCAAATATACTATCAGGCAGAGACATTATGAGGCAGTTTGGTACAGTTTGATTTGATTTGGGTAAAAATACGATAATAATAATAAGAACCCTTTCAATAAATGGTGTATCAACAACATGCAATATCGTTACACTAAATGAAAATATCACCATTTCCGCACGATCTAAGAAAGGATTTTTCTTCTGAAGTGCTTTACACCTAAATCCCTCCTTGATGGTGACCTTGAACTACGATTGTTACTTAAGATTGGTGGTGTCTTTGCTACCAGGAAGCGTATTATTCCAAACGTCTATAGACACTTTCCTGTAACATTGCTTAATGTCACAATGTCAAACATCAGTCTGAAATCACGATAATTGAAGGGCTTTATACAGCCTACCAATACATTAGTGTCTGGTATCTCTGCGTGTAACAGTGTAGACATTAATATCAATGATATTACTCTCAGTAATAAACATCCTGCTACAGACAACAGACAACTTAAATCGTTGATTGATAGTTACAAGGATGTGTTTGCTACCAACCCGAGAAATCCCGAAAGAACTGACATTCTTGAACAAAACAGAGTTACAAATGATACCATCCAAAATATCACAAAGCTCGCAGAATCCCTGTGATCTAGAAAAAAGATGTAGATAAACAAGTGGCGGAAATGATTAGTAATGGCATAGTTCTCCCTTCTTTTTCACCATGAAATGCTCCAGTTATTTTATTTAAGAAGAAATGATATGATAAACATGTGTTTGCCAGGACTTTGGGCAGACAAAACGGTGTTCTTCATGGATGAGAGATTGATAGTTAGTAAAACGCTCCAAGACTATATGGGTAATTTGAAAGTTGTTTTTCAATGTTTTAGAACTACCAAGGTAAAATTGAAATGCGTTTTTGCCATTAATAAAGTTGATCTTTTAGGCTTTGGTTGATGGCATTGAACCTCAAAATCGTTTATGAAATGCCACTAACCAGCTCCCACATCCTAAGACAAAAAAAGAATCGAGGTAGATTTGGCAGCCCTTTGTCATCCACTCAATAAACTTACTAGTGACAACTTAAAGTTTGCATGGAACGAATCTTGTGAAGCAGCCTTTTTCAAATTTAAGCAAAACGTAATGTACGAACCGATTTAGCATTTCCAAAACTTGAAGAATCATTTTTAGTTGGTGTTGAGGCAAGGAAATACACTTCAGGAGACGCCTTATTCCAAAAAAATGGTGATAATATTTTACAACCTATTGCATATTTTTTAAATTCTATTATCTGATATTGAATTAGAATAAATTAGAGAACAGGCTAGGGGTGATGCAAGGGGAGGAGGTGTTGATGATGATGTCGAGAAAAGAGTGATCACGGATAATAATGTTGTTAAAGATAATGAACGGTTGATTGAAAATCAAGATATTGTAAGGCCACAAGAAAATGAAATCCGAAATGATGGGGAAGTAGAGAATGGTAACGGTGAGGCTGGTGGTCAGGAAAATGGTATCAATCAAGAAGAGGTTGTTTTATTGAAAGCAGAAACCATTGGGGAGTTCTCTGTTGTGAAGCACACTGAAATTTCTGATAGGGAGCCGTTGATGAAAATTAGACAGACCCACAAATTCAAAATTTTGTTAGCCTTGGGAAATGAAACCCTGAGTCAACTTTGCGAAGAAATAAGCCCTGAGTTAAGGGAACTAAATCAATTAATGTACGCAACATCTAAAGTTCTTCAGAAAAAATGTGACGTGAAAGGTAAACGTAAAAGAAATAACAATAAACCAAAACGCTAAATGGCAAGTAAAGATAGAAAAGGTAATCGAAAACTTTAGAGAGGAAATCTCTTTACTTGATAAATTACAGAAAGAGAAAGAATTGAGATCTAGAAAAGCTGGGAAAGTTATTTGAAAATATCACTCAAGACACAAAAAACAGATACCACCTATTAAAAAGGAGCTCAAACAAAAATTTCAAGTTTAAGCTCAAAGACTACGTCGTTTTACAAAAGAAACAATTTTTATAGACAAAATAAGATTTTTGAAACAGATGCGAAAAGGTTCGACCGAGAAATCGGAAAAGCGTCCATTAATTTAGAGGAAATAGCATCAGAGAACCAGGTTAGAAATTTCTGGAACATTATTTGGGGTAATGAAAAAGGGCATAATGAAGACGCTCAATGGATAAAAGATCTGGAAAGAAATCCTACCGATATCCCTGAACAACAATGCGATAATATAAGCACTGACGAGATTGCAAAAGCACTAAAAAAGTCGCAGCAGTGGAAATCTCCAGGAATAGACCGAGTATCAAATTTCTGGCTAAACACCGTACACTCTACGCATTCTAAGTTGGCTTCAAATTTTAATAAAATGTTGACTGAACCAGATTCAACACCTAAATGGTTCTGTCAAGGTACAACTTACTTACTAGCTAAAACGAATGACACTAAAACCCCCCAAAATCTACTGTCCAATCACATGCTTGGCAACAACCTATAAACTACTAACATTAGTCTTATCTGAAATCACACATGCACATATGAAGGAACATAACATAGAGCAAAAAGGTCGCAAAAAGGGATCCTACGGTTGCAAGAACCAACTTCTTATAAATAAAATGATATTAGAAAATAGGAAATCAAAACACCGAAATTTAAGCACTGCATGGATTGATTACAAAAAAGCCTTTGACAGAGTCCCTTACCCGTGGATTTTACGTTGTCTTGAATCATTTAAAGTATCTCCCACTCTTATTAATTTTCTTAGAACCTCCATGCAACTATGGAAAACCAATCTTTTTCTCTTCTACTCTAATTGTATCTTGTCTTCTCATGGCATGCGAATAAAATGTGGCATTTTGCACGGTGACTCTTTGTCCCCACTTCTCTTTTGTATGGCGCTCATTCCCTTGTCCAAACAAAATAAGTCATCTCTTATATATGGATAATCTGAAACTTTAAGCCTGTAAAGATGGAGAACTAGAAGGGTTACTTAAAACAGTAAAAGCATTTAGTGATGATATAGGTATGGAATTGGATTGGACAAATGCGCAAAAGCCACTTATAAACGCGGAACTAAAACCGATAACATTGTGCTTTATGATGACACTACTATTAAAGAACTAGACCAGGAGGCAACTTACAAATATCTGGGTGTCAATGAAGGAGATGGTATGCAACATTCCAAAAATGAAAGAAAAAATTAGAAAAGAATGTTTAAGGCGAGTAAAAGTGATAATGAATACAGAGTTTAATTCTAAACACTTTAGCAATACCAGTAGTATCATATAGTTTTAATATAATAAATTGGAATCTAAGTAAACTTCATAGAATGCAACGTCCAAAATCCGATGTAGACCGCTTGTATATTCACAGAAGTAAAGCAGAAAGAGGATTAATACAACTAGAGCTCTCCTACAAAACCTCAACTGTAGGGCTTTTCCAATATTTAGACAATGCGAATGACTGGATGCTTCGGTTTGTTAATATACATGAAAATTCAAAAAGGCTGCCCTCTGTTGTTAAAGAGTCTAATACGTTTTCCTGTGAATTACGTCCCGACAAAGAAAACGACCATCGTTTAACTCCTACTGAAATTGCCCTAAAGATGAAAGATTGAAACTATTTGAATCTAGATGGCAAGAAAAGACTCTCCACGGTTCCAGCTCGAGCCAAGAACGCTGATATAGACACAAAGCAACCCATCAGTGGCTTTGCAGCTCAGGGCTGAAAGCGGAAACCGAAGGCTTTATTCATACCGCCCAGGATCAAAGTTTATTTACAAGGAATTATCAGGCAAACGTCTTGCACAATGGTGCGGACTCAAAGTGCAGATTTTGTGATGATAAAACAGAAACTATTGACCGCCTTGTCTCTGGCTGCTCTATTTTAACACCAGAAGAGTATAAAACCAGACACGACAGGGTTGGTCAGTACCTCCACTGGAAGATCTGCAACTATTTCTCTATAAATACTAAAAGTAACTGGTATGAACACCATCCTGAACCTCTAACAGAGGGACAAGATGGTTCCATCCTTTGGGATTTCCCAATCCACACTGATCACCTGATTGTCATGAAAGACAGGAAATACAACACTTACTTTCTCATAGACATGAGCGTGCCATCAGATAGAAATATCTCTGCGAAAGAATTTGAGAAACTTGCAAAATACAAGGATTTGGAAATAGAAATCGAAAAGATGTGGCACCTTAAAACAAAAACTATTCCTGTTGTGGTAGGTGCTTTGGGCCTGATACAGAAAGGAACTACTGACTATCTTGAGAAAATTCTTGGAAATCCTTCTCTTCAAGAAGTGCAAAAAAAATTGTATTGAACAGTACAGTTCATCTTTTAAATAAGAGAGCTTTTTATCTCAAATTGCCATCTGTATCAAGTATTTTTTTCTTTTGAATTTTATAACCTTTTATACTTTCATGTCTTATGTGTGTCTAAGTGATGTTCGTGATTTGTCAACCTTTCAATGTTTTATCTTGAATTTTAATGTCCATTCAATGTTCGTAGATTGTCTTATTTAATATATTGTAGAATTGATGTCCGTAAGTTTGCTTCAGCTGTTTTGATTTTTATATTTAAATTTTTTATACTTTTTTATACTTTTTTATACTTTTTTATACTATTTTATACTATTTTTCCACGAATAAAACCTCCAATTTCACTCACCCTAGGTCACTGGTAGTGGGTAGTGACCCGATGTTTGATCTCAACAAAGCAAATCAAAGTAAATTTTTGAATAATAATAATAATAATAATAATATTAATAATAATAATAATAATTTTAATAATAATAATGGGTAGGGAAGTAGAAAAGCCAGTTTTGATTTCAGGGTGCAATAGAAGACTAATTACTTGTACTATGATATCTTTTTTTGTATTGACAGTTATCAAACTAGGAGTGGGAGATTGCTGTAGTCATATGTAGGTGTCATACAACAACATCCCCTTGAGCAATGTGCTTTCCTCACTTGTTGTGGAGCAGCATATGAAAGGTTAAAGTGGTATTGCCACTATATTTTGGCCACCTATTTTACCTCACTGTTTTGGCTACAGTCTATGTGCCTGAATACAACTTTCCTGGCTTGATGCTGGGTGCTGAATGAAGGTTTTTCCATCCATCAATCACAAGATGGTGTGTAACCACTTGATAATAAAAGTAACAATATGAATAAGATCATTAAGAGAATTGCAGTATAACAAAATATGAGAAAGTTTGCATAATAAACTCTTTCTTGAAATTGGAAATGGAACACTGAACCATCTTCTCTCAGGCTGAGCTGAATAGTCTTTTTTGAAACAAGGCTCTGATTCAAATCTATGCAATCCACAATGTCATCATTTTCGTCCCCTGATATCTGAGCAACACTTTCACCACCATCAAATTTATTAATAGGTACTCTAGATATTGCTTTTGACGCTCCAAGGGGAGAGAATAAACTCGAAATCAAAAGGAAATAAGTTTTCTTTTCAAACTATACATTAAAAAATTTGACAAAGAAACCAATAACAAAAAGAAAACATTTTTTTCCTTGACATCAACGATTTCTAAAACACACGTATTCTTATATTTTTCAAGGCATTGTTTAGAACGTCCCTTTTAAAAGATGTGGCACAATCCAAATATTTAGAAACAAAGAATTCAAAGTTCCAAGAAAGTTTACCAAACTAAAGAATACTCCTGGGCTATCAAAATTCCTTCTTTCTTCGTAAGCTCTCCATGCCAACCCAAATATTGCATAGAATTTTATTTAATGAATAATGTTGGATAAAATATACCGATTCTTTTCTACTTCGCAATTGTAAATTGCAAGTTATGCGCCCTTTGCTTCACTTCAAATGTCTTTCTACGTTAGTCTTAAACAAAGCAACTTTCCAGTAAGTAAACAAGTCATTTTTCTTGTTTTTTCATCTTTCTGGTAAGCCCTTTCAATCGCTGACGACAATTGTTTTTTATGTTTTTTGTCTTTTCTTCCCACACAGACACAGAAGAAAATACTATACTTTGCTGCTTCCTTTGCAGCATGTGATCACTGGAGGATAAAATCAAATTCATGGGAAAAAACGGTATGAAGACAAAAATGAAAATATTGAGGGACTTCTTAATACTGTGCATGTCTAGATCTGGTACACAAACACATTCTTCACCAAAAAGCAAGATCACTTGATTTCATACCATAGCAGTGGCACAGGTTCTAGATAGATATCATATAAGTTAAAAGAAAAGACTAATGGAGAAAGTAAAACAACATCTTCAGAGATGGTGGTTACCCAACATCACCTAGTCGACTTGGGAGTTATACTAGGAGAAGATGGAGGCTCAGAGGAGCCAGTGAGAGCTAAAAGAAATGAAGGGTGGTTAAGCTAGAAAGAATTAACATTTGGGATTTTTATTTGTTATTTTACAGACGAATGCCAGTAAGTTGCAGATCAAGATTAACGAGACAGTGATTCCATAGGTATTTTTGCATTAGTTGGATTTTTAATTAATGTTATTACTTTAAGCAAAAGTGTATGTGAAAACAAGGTTAAACCTGACAACAGTCAAGTGAAAATAAAGTATGTAGTATGTAAGTTATTGATGAATTCAAAATAAAAATCAGTCACCTGGAAAAAAATTGTTGACAACAGGACTATACAGACGTCAATGAAATCTAAAAATATGAAAGATTGAGGGAGTTACAAATAACTTGTACTAAGGATTTGGCCAATACATCCAACGAAAGGCTGTCTCCAAGCGTTTAGGAAAATTTGCGGTACTTATTCAAAGCCAAATAGATTGGAATTACCCATTTTGTCTAATTAGACGTGAAGGAAACACTCAGGAAAAAGTAATGCCTGCCATTACAGGACAAACATTGATAACAGTATTTATGTAAATATGTAAATAACTGAAGCTTTTATCCTGTATAAATATTCGTAAATAAATAAATAAATAAATAAATAAATAAGTGCAGAGGTATAAACAGTAAGAACAAAGGAGGACTGGGTCATAGATCCATCAGAAATAAGGATACTAAAAGTAACTACAGTGTTAGACAGAGTAAAAAACAAAGATATCTGAGTAGAGTTTAGAGTGGGAAGCATACTGAACATGGTGTAACAGGCAAGACTCCGTTGGTCTGGAAAATTCTGGAAGATGGGAATTAAAGGTCGGCCACCAACAGGACTTTAAGTGGTTAACATCAGAGATGGTTTGGACAAAAGATGATTGAGGGACGATAATGCCCTGAAAAAACAAATTAGATAACGAACTTAAAGGTCGCCTGACCTGGAACTAAAGTTGGATAATGAGGGGGATGACGATGATCCTTTTTATTCCCCCTACCTTGAAACTTTCTCAGTTTTAAGAAGAAAAACCTACTCAGTAAAACAAGATTAAATTAAAAATAGGATATTTCTACCCCAATACGGTTGCAATGTCATTGTTAAGGTTATTCCATTTCTTTTTTAGTATGATTTAGCTGGTAGGAATATAATTAAAGCTATTTTAAAAATGACAATTTTTTTCTGGTTATTTATCTAAATGAATTTTCAACATAGGTGAGTTAAAAACAATTCTTTTGGCTCCATTCCATATTTAAAACAACTTGTTACTTAAACCTTAACTTGTGGTGTATACAATTATTTTCACTCTTCCTTATCATTCTCAGTATTTGACATTCCCATTTGAACCGTAATTTTCAGTTTGATGAAACTAACCTCTCTCTTAATATATTTGTACTACACAACAACTTAAAGTTTTCTATTCCAACTATTTTGAAATCTTTTAAGGCAATACTGAACTCATTCCAATGTTTTCTACTAAGACAATCTGACTTATAACCGAGAGCAAAGTCTACAAAATTCTCCTTAGACTTTATCTTCGATCACGAAATACTGTCAAGTATTTCCAAAACTCGAAGTGATTTTTACAGCATCATTTGAGGGTATTAAACACAAACTTTATTTGGAAAGAATATTTCAGAAGGTATGATTTCATTCTGAACCAACAAATAGCCACAGATCAGCTTAAATTACTGTTCATCATCATCAAATAAGCCTTCCGTCGTTTGTCGACATTGCGCTAAAATCCATATATTTAAGAGTTTGTAAGATCAGTTTTTCGTTATCTTCCTCCATCTTATTCTGTGTCTAGTTGGATCTCAATGGCTAATGCACAATTAGCAGAGAAAGGCCTGTTGAAAATTGGAAATATAAATCACTTTTAATTTATGCTGATTCATGATCACAGGGGGCTAGTGTTGAAAGACGAGAAAAGATTTCACTCTTGATGACCTCAACTGATGTTTGCTTAACAACTTATCTTTCCAACAAGGTGCAAATTTATTCACTGACTTTGCTTGTCTTTCAACCAATGTCATGATAACAGATCTCTTTGTATCAGCGTGACTAAGTCTTATTTCAATGATTTCTTTGAATATTTAACATTTAAGTTAGCTACATATTCGTTTCATTAAACAATGATGTTGTGTAGGATCTTATGAATAAAGTAAAGTTATTTCATGTTACCCTTTATTCCATTCATTTGATTCAGCAATCTCCTTTCAAGAGCTAAACCTATAAAATATCATCGTTTGCCTATCCAAAAAATCATATTTTCACTCCCAGGTTCTTGCATTCCACTACCTTCTCAGTAGTGCACCATATCTTACAAATTAATTCCTCAGTAACTCATTCATTCTTTAATTCATAAAAACCCAGCAGGGAATAATCCTGAGAGTTTGTTTCATCTGGACCGTTCTAAATAAAACTTATGTTATCATGTCAAGGCTTTTTCTAAAGAAAAGTACCTCTCGAAACCTAACTCAGAAAAGGGTTACCACTCATTACATGATAAAGCTCTTAAATTTATGGCTTTCAATTATCTCATATATATATATATATATATATTTGTAAAAATGTGCAAGTCATAGCTCTAACAATATTCATACAACTTTCCAGTTGTAGAAAATGTGGTATTTCCGATGTGATAGTCCACAGATTTAGTCGAGCTGTGTTGAGGGTAAGTTCGTCACCATTCCTTTTCAATGCCTCGATCAGATATCACCATGAAAAGTAAAAGAAAACGCATAGTTATTTTGTTGAGAACGTCTCGAACAGCTTCAATGTTGATGACTTAATAAAGGCCAGTCATGACCTGGCTTGTGCCAGAGAACTGTTNATCCCATCTATCTATCTATCTATCTATCTATATATATGTATATTTATCTATATATATGTATATTTATATATATATATATATATATGTATATTTATATATATATAAGTATATATATGTATACGCTCACTGCGCATGCGTAGTTTGAGCACTCTGACAGGATCCCACAATAACTCTTTAACCTGTGTTTGCTCCGGCAATATGCCCAGAGAGTTATTTCTTAGAAGCTCTGTGCTGCACTGATGAGACCACAAAGGGCGAAACAGTACTGTCTGCAGATTGAGTATACACACACACACATACATACACACACATATTTGTAAAAATGTGCAAGTCATAGCTCTAACAATATTCATACAACTTTCCAGTTGTAGAAAATGTGGTATTTCCGATGTGATAGTCCACAGATTTAGTCGAGCTGTGTTGAGGGTAAGTTCGTCACCATTCCTTTTCAATGCCTCGATCAGATATCACCATGAAAAGTAAAAGAAAACGCATAGTTATTTTGTTGAGAACGTCTCGAACAGCTTCAATGTTGATGACTTAATAAAGGCCAGTCATGACCTGGCTTGTGCCAGAGAACTGTTAACAAAAGCGAAGGAAAGTACGAGAGAAGGGGGTTTACGCTCGGATAGTTTAAATCCAACTCCTCGACTTTGATAAAAGAAGTTGCTGATGATCATAGGTTTGAATTTGATTTAAGGAATATAGGAAAACATGATTTCTAAGGAAGGGAAGCCAAAAAGATCAATTTTAAGTTACACTGCCAAGACGGTAGACTTCTTAGGGCTTGTAATTCTATTGATTGTCAGTGTACAAGTAGTGGTTCAGGAGTTATGTAAAATAAAAGGTAGATTGGAATGAAGAAATACCAAAGGAAATTAGGCCAAAATGATACTATTTTTTTAAATACTTTAACGATAGTAGAAAAGCCTTAGGCTAAGTTAGGTTGTTATGGGATGAACTGCATATCGAGGTTTTTTTAATGTCGAGCATACCCTGAGTGTAAGACCACTCACTTATTCATATGCTGATTTATCAGAAATGCTACCTGAAAGTCCCCATTCTTTTGGGCGCTTACCTTTGAAGGTAACGTTGCAAAACTTTCGTAAAATTTTCCTAACATTAGGAAGCTTCCAGAATTTGGGTGGTAAGCCATCAAGGCCGTGTACTCTACCGGACTTCATTTGTTTCACAGCAGTGTTTACTTCAGCTTGAGAAAATTCACCACTTTGAATATCGTTAAAAGCATCAAAAACCTTCTTGATGAGCGTATCAGATACTGAGACTGATGATGCATCTAGGAGGTTTTAAAAGTAATTTTTCCATGTTTCAAGTCTGTCTTCCCCTGAGATGAAGGTAACACTTCGAGTCCTTTTCCCCGTAACCTCTTTGACTAACCCCCAAGCGGACTTTATAGAAGAAGTAGATGCAGGGTTTTCAAATGCCCGAAGAGTATTGTTAACCCGTTCGTCTTCAAGGCTGTATAGTGTAGTGCGTAGTACATTTTGTGCATCTTAGATGTTTTGAGTTGATGCTTTAAGAGTTGCTTTGCGCACTAAAGCCATTGGAGCAAGGTCAATCGTTATTGGCTTGGAGCGTGGTTTCTAAGGAAGCAGTTTCGATGGACATTTACAATGTCCCAAGATGTCCCATCTCCTTTTATTGGTGCAGGTTTTCTTCCCCACTTAGCGTTGCTTGTTGACATCAAGAATTAGCGATTAATTTATTCCATTACCCATCTACTTGTCAAAGATACAGCTTCTTCTCATCCCTCATTGATCATCCACTTTACAACCACTAACTTCGTCTATACACAACTCCTTTAACAATTTTCCTACATCACAAGACCTGATTTTTTAGAATCAGCTGTCACGCACTCAGTAACTCATCACATCACCACCACAGGAGCCCCCTTTATTAGTTCCTCACGTCATCTTCCTCCCGATCTCTATTCCATAACTCGAGAAGAATTTTCCCATATGCTGCATCTGGATAAAATCCGTATCTCAATCAGTAATTGGTCCTCTCTGCTACACTTGGTTGGAAAGAGGACGGCTGATACTGGCGCCCCAAAAGAGACTATAGTTCTTTAAATCGATGTACTGTTCCTGATAATTACCCTATTCTTCTCATTCAAGATTTTTCTTCCACTCTCCATGGCAAGACCATTTTCTCCACGATTGATCTTATTCGGTCCTATCATCATATAACCAACCTTTTCGGATTACTTGAATTTCTCCACATACCTTTTGGCCTTCGCTCAAACATTTCAACACTTGATGTATAAAATTTTACAAGGAGCCGTGGCTTTATGGTTAGTTTGGCTGCACTGTAACCCAGAGGTCCCGGCTTCGATTCCCCGAGCTGGAGAAAAGACTCTGGAACCTTACAAGAGAAAAAGCCATTGGATGGCGTCAGGAAGAGCACCGTCTGCAGTTATTGGGACAAATGACGTTAAAAAATAAAAGAACTATAAAGTTCAACATCGTCTATCTTATATCTCTGCATATATTGATAATCTTCTTGTTGCCAGCTCTTCGCCAAACAAACACCTTCAACATCTTAGCCTACTATTTGAGTGCCTTTCTCCCCATGGAATTATTATCAACTCACAGAAAAGTCAATTCGGACAGTCAACCCTCTAATTGCAAGGCCACGCTGTTACTGATGGTATTATCTCTCCATTTTAGGACAAAGTCCTTGTTACCCAGGATTATTCCCAACCAACTTCAGTACGTAAACTTTTCAACCTTATTAATTTTCATCGCTGGTTTATTCCCAACTGCGGCACAATTTTACTGCCGCTAACCATATTACCTGGCTAAAGTTCATATTTTAATTGTTCCTTGCTCTGGTCACCCTCCTACCAAGGTAGCTTTCGACAATGCTAAATTCACCAACGTCAACTGCACGTTACTTGCAAATCCTATTCAAGACACCCCAAACTGTATTATGGTCAATTCTTTTTTCTTCACTGAAGCCTTTTTACAACAGCACATTAAAGGAAGCTGGTTACCACTTTCCTTCTTTTCACAAAGTCTTCAACCCGCTGAAACAATAGAGCACATTTGGTCGTAAACTATTTGCTATTTACCTTACCATCAAACATTCCTAAACTCCCTTCGAAAGTCGCAACTTCTGCATATATACTGATCACCTCTCTCTCTCACACACTCTCTCAATTCAAGCAATGACAAGTACTCTCCGCGTGAAATTAATCATTTGGACTTTATCTCTCAATTTACCACAGATATTTGGCACATAAGTGGCAAGGAAAAACAGTTGCTGATGCTCTTTCTTGTCTAGACATCAATGCTTTTCATTCTTCATCTTTAGTCGATTTGGATGCAATTGCTACAGCTCAACTTCAAGACTATGGAATTCAAGCACTTCACTGTAACAACACTTTTTCTTTTACGCTCTCTGGTAAGCCTTTTCTCTTTTCTAAGTCATTGTGACAGAGATATTGTGACAGGCATTTCTACAAGTCAACCGAGTCCCTTCATTCCATCCCCATTCCGACGCACATTTTTGGAATTTCTGCACAATCTCTCTCATTCTGGTATTAAAGCACCAGAAGCCTTAAAACAAAACGTTTTGTTTAGCCTGGAATCAAAAAAGATGCTCGAAATTGGTGAAAAACCTGTCAGTGTTTTCAACGAGGAAAAATCCATGGCCTTATTGTTAAACTCATCAGTTCCTTTCCAACGCCAGATGCCCGCCTTTCACATGACATCCTGATTTAGTTGGTCTTCTATCTCCATCACAAGTATTTAACTATTTTCTTACTTGTATCGATCGTTTTCCATGTTGGCCTGCTGCAATTTCACTCTTCAACATAACTGCTGAAACAATTTCACACGGCTTTGTATTTCATTGGGTAGCAAAGTTTGGAACTTTTAACTTTATCAGAGCGTGGAAAACAATTTTAATTTTACGTTTTGTCAATTTATTCAAAATCCTCGGATGCAAACACCTTGATACTAGATCTGACCATCCTTCGTCTAATGGCATGATTGAAAATTTTCTCTGATAACTCAAGAATTTGCTAAAAGCCTTCCTCACACATCTCATTGGGTACAGATTTTATCTCTTAGCTTCATTGGTATTCGATCCACCATCAAATCCTATATTAGCTGTACTGTTGCCGAGTTAGTTTATGGTACACATCTTTGCCTCCCACTGATCGTTTTGCTCCAGCTGTAGACATTCCATTTCCCGACCCTAGCAATTATGCCAATCTTCTTAAGACTGTGATGCACAAACTTTAACCAAGCCTTCCTCGTCAGCAGTTACATCCAATTCGATTCTATCCAGATCCATCCACCTCCACTCACGCTTTCGTTCGAGACGGGTCAGTCACCTCCATCATAATATTCTTATCATGATCCTTCCAAAGTAATTTTACGACGTCCAAAATACTGCATTCTGGAACTTCCACCCAAACACGATTCTGTTTCGCTAAATGGATTGAAACCTGCTTATCTCGAATAATTGAATCCTGGCCTCGATATCTCTAGACAATCTACCAAAAGTTCCTTAACAACCATTTTACTTAAAATAACCCTTTCCGGCAGGGAAATGAGTTCATCCCAGAGACTACTGCATTTTTCAATGCTAAAGTGAACTTTTGTAAAAGTTAGATTCTTTAAAAAGGAGGTTTTCACAACATATTATTGTACTTCCCACTATTCCCTGGGCCACCAGATAGAAAATTCATTTCCAATTTTATTTTCTATACATCTTTTTCTATGTTAAAATTTTTTTTTCTCTATTAATTTTTACATTTTCTGTTAAAATTTTACTTTTTGATTCTATGATTAAATTTTTTAAATTTTCATTTTTTATGTTGAAAAATGTGCTTTACTACCCCCTAAAAGCATTAAACATGAGGGTATTAATGGAAATTAATTTGATATTTAAGTGTTTTGACAAATAAATAGTTCAAAGATTTAGTTATATGAGATGAAAACAATTCCCTTTTAGGGTATAAATGCAAATTAATTTGATTTGATATTTAAGTTATAAGGTTTAATTACTTAGTTATATGAGATTCATTACAAGATTGCTTTTCAGTAGTATAGCTCATAATATAATTGTATATATCATATATATATATATATATATATATATAATCATTTTGTAGTTTTATTATCTAATAAAAGCATATATATGTATAATCAGATGTACGAGTAAGAAAAACTCGAACTTTACAGTATTCAGTTTCATGTCTTCCACAGTCTTCAGCTGCGTACAAATAATCACTTGAAAAATTTTTTTACAAAAATGTTATACAAATAATTGTGTAACCTTTTGAAAAGTAACTTTTTATAACAAAAGAATCATTAAGGGTGCAACTACAAAGCAGGAAACGGGCAGTACAAAATCATTATCTATTGTCAGTCTTTTGATTTGAAATTTGCGAGGGATTNATATATATATATATATATATATATATATATATGATATCATGACACGTAGATGAAAAATAGTTTTCATTTAAGTAAGACCATGCATGTCTAGTTTATTAACATTGGGTATAAAAAAAGCACTGCATTAGTAACCCTGAAAAGAAAATACGTATTTGATATGTGATGGGTTCATTATTAAATTCATATATTGTTTTCCTTATTGCTGTAGAGCACATAAAATAATTGAAATAATTGATGTTTTAAAGCTTAACACAACAATCATTTTGCTGTTTTATTATCTAATAAAAGCATATATATGTATAATCAGATGTACGAGTAAGAAAAACTCAAACTTTACAGTATTCAGTTTCATGTCTTTCACAGTCTTCAGCTGCGTACAAATAATCACTTGAAAAATTTTTTTACAAAAATGTTATACAAATAATTGTGTAACCTGACCTTTTGAAAAGTAACTTTTGATAACAAGAGAATCGTTAAGGGTGCAACTACAAAGCAGGAAACGGGCAGTACAAAATCATTATCTATTGTCAGTCTTTTGATTTGAAATTTGCGAGGGATTTTATTCATATGTTGACATTTGGAAACCATTTCGGTTCGTTTGTTAACAATTCAGTTTTATTTTCGTAACTAAAAATTTCCAGTTTCTCTTGCAGGCACAATGGGCACGTTTTTGTTAAGTTTGAATATGCATTGACACGTTTTACGATTGACCAATCAAATGAAGGTTTCAAATTCTGTTCTTTTAAATACCAAACGTACGTTGATATCGTAGTGTTGTTTTTATACTTTTCGTTGTTGAAGGACTGCTTGTGACAATTAAATCGTTGTTTAAACTCTTTTTCGGTCAGCCCAATGTATCATTTTGTTGGTTGATTCGGTGCCATAACTTTGCATTGGTAAATAACGGATGATGTTCTGCACTTCCCTTTCAGTGGACAATTTTCTTTGATTCTGCAAATGCACGGAGGAATTTCTGCTGTAGCACGTAATGAAATTTTCGTGTTGTGAGAATTGATGATGGAACTTATTTTTTCCGTACAGCTATAGCTGATTTATACATTGTTCTTATTAAAAAATTTTCGGAGGCTGTTTTCATTCGTAAAATGTTTATCAATAAGGTTCAAGAACGATTTCGCAACATTGGTTGATACATCCTTGTTAAAGGTTTTCATATTTTCCTAAGGTGTTTGTTTTCCTATTCCTCTTGTAGTGGTTCCTTTTTTCACATTTTTTGTAGGATATATTCTGCGTACGGTAACCACTGTTACGGAGAGCATCTTCGTATTCTGCTTTTGCCGTCGTATCAAGCAAAAATTGCTTGATTCGAAGAGTTCTTTGCGAGTCTATCGTTTATAGAGGTCGGAAGTTGTCTCAGTATGTTCGCGGGATGGACATACTGCAGGTGGTCGTTTGGCTTTTTATATGGTCTGAAAGTGCCGGTGGTCAAATCTAGGATAATATCTAGAAAGTCAACCATTTTCAGGTTAGCGCTAATATCGATATCAAATCCAATGTTCCTGAAGATCCTAATGATCTCTTCAAGTTTGATGTTTGCAGTCCTCCTGGTTGAATTACTTAATATCAATAAACCATCGTCGAGGTATAGTCCAGCATCTTATTTGTTCACAATCGTGGGGAGTTTATGTAGAACGAATATACCAACTAACTCACAGATCTCAGCTCCATCAAAGCTTTCCATTGTTACATCAAATGGATCATGTGAGGCTTTTTCCTTCCACGCATTTTCACTAAAAGACAAGAGCGACTTACGGCAGTGAAGGAAAGTTCTAATGCCCTGGTCTGTGATGGTTGTGTATTTTTTGGCGAAGTTCAAGGCTTTATCTAAGATATCCTTTATTATGGATGGATAGTTAGAATTCCTTGATGTCCATTTGAACGAAAGTGCACGACGATTTGTATTTAATGGATGAAAACCATTCTAAAACTGCGTCTGTGTTCTTCCGCTGATTTACCTTGTCTTCGTATTCTGCTTTTATCTGGTCAAAAATTGCTTGATTCGAAGAGTTCTTTGCGAGTCTATCATTTATAGAGGTCGGAAGTTGTCTCAGTATGTTCGCGGGATGGTTTGACGAGGTATGAACATACTGCAGGTGGTCGTTTGGTTTTTTATATGGTCTGAAAGTGCCGGTGGTCAAATCTAGGGTAATATCCAGAAAGTCAACCATTTTCAGGTTAGCGTTAATATCGATATCAAATCCAATGTTTTTGAAGATCTTAATGATTTCTTTACGTTTGATGTCTGCAGTCCTCCTGGTTGAATTACGTAATACCAATAATTATTTGTATACAGCTGAAGGTTGTGAAAGACATGAAACTCTGAGTACTGTAAAGTTAGAGTTTTTCTTATTCGTACATCTGATTATATGATAGCTCCTACGTTTTAATGTGGTAGAGCACTGTTGCTGATGACATTTCACATTCATTTGCTTATATATATATATATATATATATATATATATATATATATATATATAAAATAATTGCAATGACATCATGACATGTAGATGAATAATAGTTTTTATTTGAGTGAGATCATGTCTAGATTATTAACATTTGGTATAACAAAGCACTGCATTAGTGCCCCCAAAAAGCAAATATGCATGTGATCATAATAATATGTTTAGTGTCTTATTATATAAGAGATTCAAAGCATAGTTACCTTACGATTTTCTTATCTTATGGTTTCTTGTAATCTAGAGCAAAGAGCTCTCGGCACGGATTTGAATGGCAAAGTATTTATTTATGTGGGTAAGCAAATAAAGAAGTAACTTAATATTTAAAGACTGCATCTGGGGGACAGAAAGAACATAAACATTTTCAGACAGCCCTTCGGCGGGGGAGCTTTTTTTAAGGTCTGAAAAAGCTTTTATAAAGGTCTGAAAAAGCTTTTATAAAGCTCTGAAAAAGCTTTTATAAAGCTCTGAAAAAGCTTTTATAAAGCTCTGAAAAAGCTTTTATAAAGGTCTGAAAAAGCTTTTATAAAGGTCTGAAAAAGCTTTTATAAAGGTCTGAAAAAGCTTTTATAAAGCTCTGAAAAAGCTTTTATAAAGCTCTGAAAACGCTTTTATAAAGCTCTGAAAAAGCTTTTATAAAGCTCTGAAAAAGC
>RDPX01000426.1:543771-551271 GCA_003991215.1 Morbakka virulenta | reverse complement strand
TTTAAGGAATCAAGCTACCATTAATTTATCATAGGAGTTAACGGAGAAAAAGGAAGAGGGAAATTGAAAGAGTGGAAATTCATGTAAATGCTTTCTTGAGTTAATAATTCCCTTCTTTTATTAGAAGCAGTAATGTGTTGCTTTCTGATGAATCGAATCCATGTTACCCAGTAGCGGATTATCATTGCTGGAAAGGGGACAATCTATCCCCTAATAAAACTCTGACTGATCAACATAATCCTCCAACGATAGTTCTTTTAATGGTTATTTTATAGCTGCAACAGCCTCTTTTGAAGTGTAATAGCAAGTGTAAATGGCTTAATGCTTAATACTCAAGGCGTTTTTGGTGTGTGTGTTTGTATGTGTGCTGTTTGCGTGTTTGTGTGCGTGTCTGTGTTTCTTTGTGTCTGTATCTATGTAGCGAAATTCTAAAAAACTTTAAAAGTTTTTGTCCCATGTTGGTACAAGTGTTTAAGCCTTAATAGACTGAGTCTCAGCTCTCATGTACAGATATGCTGAACTGTGTTTATATTTGTGGGATCACGTGATAAATCATCTCATCCTTGAAACGGAAAAAGCTAGGCCCCTTGAAAAGCCAAAGGTGTTTCTAAGGATACACAGGCGGTACCTAATACTGTACGGTGTGAATACTGAAGATTGGATAGTAGTTGACCAAACGTTTCACCCTAGCAAAGTAGATCGCTGCAGGAACACGCAGGAAGATCATTAAGATAATATTACAGACTAGGTTTTATAATTAATTTCATTAGATAGCGATTGAATAACTAAATACCTTTGTAATCCAAAACTTTTACTATAACAAGAAAAATTGTGTAAAATTAGAGCAGTCCAGGTTACTTCAGTGAGTGAAACAGAAGATTTGTAGTAACTGGAAAGCTTATCGGCTTTTTGGCTAAGATTAAGTGTAGGATTCTTGTTCATCCTTGATCAGGTTCTGACTTTTGGGTCTCAGCAAGCAGCTGGACTGATTGGCATCGGTTTGGATATATATATATATATATATATATATGCTGAGTGTTGGGTACCCGTAACACATGTGGAAAGCAGCCACTACCGGTCACAAGCCCCGGACCTCTGTTACCAACATGGTCTATCTTATGTCTGTCTCTTATCTAAATTTCTGAAGCACTTCTTCTATGGCTTTGTTTATGTATTGCGTCTCGAGTCGTGTAAAATTTGTTTGTGATGTATAAGTTGTTTGTTTGTTTGTTTGGGTTTTTTAATGTTATTATTTTGTCAAAATAGAAGGCTTAACATCTGGCTGTTTGGAGTTTACTCCTAATACTATATATATATACATATGTATATCATGATCTAACGGGAGGTTCAAAATGATCGGCAGTGGCTCTTCATTTTCTTCTATCCTGTGCCATTCTGTACAACTGAATCGTACTTCTTCTACCAGAAATCTCTTTAATGTTGTCGCTATATCTAACGTTCGGTCTTCCTCTCCCTCTCGTGCTATAAACCATTCCAAGTAATAAATCACTGATTGTGTCCTTTCCCTTTAGTATGTGTCAAATAAAAGCCATTTTTCTACGATTTATAGTTGTTAGTAGCCTCTCGTTTACGTCCATCTTTTCTAGTACCCATTCATTAGTTTTCTTTTCAGTCCAACTGATGCGCATTAGACGACGATAGCACCATAATTCAAATGCTTCAATCTTCTTTTTCTCTATATTTTTCAATACCCAACATTCTGAGTATATATTAAATATATATATATATATATATATATATATATATATATATAAATATATATATAATATTATTATGCATATTTTGGTGGAGCTTGGAAATAGGTAACCCTGCCACCCATACAAATCTGTGCTTTATCGTGTATCAAGTGGCTGTTCATTAATCCTTAAAAATCCGGCCATGGGCTGGTTTTCGTAGATAGGGATATGAAACCTGGCTGTCAACATAGTAAATCTTTCTTTGATACTATCAGCTTTTCCGAATAAGTTACAACCACCAAACGATTTTTCCTTTTACATTATCAAAAAATTTTTAAAGACCCGCAGGTCTTTGGAAATTTTATATCTTGTCTTAAAAAGAAGGTATTACCTTGAGAGAAAGGTTGAAATGTGGAGGTTTAACGGAAATCTGCAAAAAGAATGCTGTCAAAATCCAAACAAAACCAAAACTAAACAAAAGAAAAAAGAAATAACCACAAAGAAAGGCGAGTCGTTTGTCGAGACAAAAATTGAACAAGGCGCCTGAAACCAAAAAGTAATAACCATTGACAAAATCAGCCAAGCGTTTGTTTCGATTTTGTTCTTGCTTGATAGCAGTTTATTCAAATTATAATTGTGGACCCTGGGTCAGACTTGTCAACATTGTGGACACGATACCACTGATTTAGTCAGTGACCATTTTGTTCTTTCTTGAAAGCAGTTTATTCAAAATATAATTGTGAAGCCTGAATCAGACTTGTCAACATTGTGGACACGATACCACTGATTTAGTCAGCGACCATTTTGTTCTTTCTTGATTAGGCCGAACATTCTTTACTTATAGAACTAAGTTTAATTGTTTTGAAGATTCTTTGCGGCTTGATCATAGAAAAAAACCCTAGTCTTAAAGAGAACGAAGCATTCGGCTTATGAAAGTTAATTTATCAGGGATTTGAAAGATGTGTTATTTGTTTGAGCGTGATCTTATTAGATACGTGAAAAATGGAATTCAAAATCGTACCCCTTCTTTGGATTTTACACTCTAGTCTCCATACAATATTGTAATTCCGCCACAAATGTTGATTTCTCTCTAACATTGATTAGAGGAATTTTCACTTTCCATATCATTTTATAAAAATCTTCCACAAATCCACATGCAACGTTGCAGGTCTCACTGACGGACGTGCCGGTTCAAATAGATAAAACAGTGACATGAAAAGTTTTCTCTCGTCGTGGTCCATTTTGTTAATGATTGTCACCCTTTCCTGTCATACAGGAAGAACAGATTCAAAAACATGGTCATCTGTGGAATGATATTTGCAAGAAAACTGAAGTGATGTTTTTTTTTCAATGAAAAAGGTAAATGTTAGTATTATTTAATGTCAATATTGATAATATATAAGAATGGAAAAGTATTCATGGCGTTGCAAACGAGTCTGAACTATACTCAAAAATCAAACAATGAGTGTATTATGGTTACACAGCTGACATATGCTTATGCTTTGGTAAAAAGGCCCAACAGGTCAAAACCTAATAATAATAATAATAATAATAATGATGATAATAATAATGATAATAATAATATCAATAATACTAATGATAATAATAATGATAATAAATCCTTGTGGTCTTGAAGTACCAGTTGGCGTCTGGTGCGGAATAACCAGCCCCTTGGCAGTAAGGTTAAAATGCAATCTTAACAAAATGATAACAAGAAGTAAAAAATCATGCCACATCGTCCGTCGCGTGGGTCAACAAGAAACGCAGTCTCTATTAATGAAGACTCAGTTGGTCACCATTTACTGGGAAAGCTATCGGATGGCCCATCTAGAGATAAACCACCAGCAAACAAAACAAAATAAAAACGCATAAGATGGAGTGGAGAGGATTATAAAGAATTGATGGATGCTTTTAAAATGTCTTTAGAGAGACCAGAAAGAAGTCACTCTGAAAATACCTTTAAGACATGGAGAAACCGAAACCCTGGAATCAGAATGAATTTTGACCGGAAAAGATTAGCGAATGTCAGGCAAGATATTATGAACAAGAAGAGATTGACAGATTTTGAACTGCAGGGAATTAAAAATATAGTAAGACGTAAAGTTGCAGAGAGGAATGTTAGAGAGGTTGATTGTAGGGATGGAATGGTTGAAGGAGAAGGCCAAACTGGAGTGCTGGATGACGTTCCAGTTTATCAAGGGTCTGATGAGGACAGTGAAAATAGCGGGGAAACAATCATGTAAGATATGACACTGTCACCCAAAATGGAGATATCTCCCTCCCTAAGGTAAACCAGATAACTGACTGTAGTGAGAAAAGGGCTCAAGTTGAGAGAGGGGAAATTGATGAAGATGAATTTGATGATTTTAAAAATGAATTTCTTGATAATGTAGTAAAAATTGAAGGTATTAAAATGAATGAACGTGAAAGTCTACAAAAATTGAAAATTAAAAAACACAGGAAAACTTTTTAGCCTTTGGGAAACCTAGTCATACAGGAAATCTGCAAAGAAGTAGATCTGGATTTAAATGACCTAAACACTATTTTGTATGCAAGTCCAAAAACTATCGAAGGCAAGCTTGGAATCAAACCTAAAAAACCTAACAAGAAAAATCATCATAAGAAGCCTAAGTGGAAGCTTTGTCTTGAAAAAGAAATTGAGACGCTACGGGGCGAGATATCACTATTGACTGAAATAAAAAGAAATAATAAACTGAAAACAAGGAAAACCCGAAAAAGTGTTCGGAAATTTACGTTAGCCAACGCCAATGATATACCGAGCATAAAAGAAGAATTAAAACAAAGAATGCGCGATTGAGGAGATTTGACAAACCGCATAATTTTTACAGGCAAAATAAGATTTTTCAAACGGATGCGAAATAGTTTTATAGAGAGATCGGAAAGAGTCAAATCACAGTTAAGGAAATACCATCTAAGGAGAATGTTGAAACATTTTGGAAATGAATATGGGAGGAAGAGAAGAAATTCAATGAAAAAGCGAACTGGATAAGAAGTACCGAGGAGGAGGACAAGAACATAAATGTGCAAGAATGGGAAAATATCACTGTCACAGAATTGAGTGCAGCTTTGAATAAATCCCAGAAATGGAAGTCACCTGGAGTTGATAGAGCTCCAAACTTTTGGTTGAATGTCTTATCTTCATCACATGAAAAACTTGGGCACAACCATTGAGGGTTTTTTCCCCCTCAATTGTTGTGCGAAGGAACAACATATTTACTCGCCAAGAGCAACGAAACAAATGATGCAAAAAATTACAGACCAATTACATGTCTATCCACAACGTATAAACTCTTAACGTCAGTTTTGACAGACAGAACTTATGTACACCTTGACCGAAACAACCTTTTCCCTCTCGAACAGAAAGGATGCAGACGTGAATAGTACGGGTGCAAGAACCAATTGTTAGTCAACCAAATGCTTCTTGAAAATTGTAAAAAGAAAAGAAGGAACATGAGTTGTGCGTGGATTGACTACAAAAAAAGCGTTTGATAGTGTTCCACACGAGTGGATCCTTAAGTCCTTTAAATTATTTAAAGTTTAACCAAGAGCACAACATGACAAATTGAAAGGCAAGGCTTTTTCTTTCTCATGAAGGTGGTACTTTGATGACTGATCACATCAACATCAAAAAAGGGATATTCTAAGGTGACTCGCTTTCTCCCCTCCTTTTCTGTATTTCACTCATACCTCTTTCACTTGAGCTAAATTCATCCTGGTACGGATATAAGACCGGGTCTAAGCGCACTTCACATTTGTTTTATATGGATGATTTAAAGCTATATGCAAAGAACGATAACGAACTTGAAGGAATGTTGAGGATAGTGAAGGGCTTCAGTGACGATATAGGAATGGAGTTTGGATTGAGTAAGTGTGCCAAAGCTACTTTTAAGAAAGGGAAATTGGTGACAACCAACAACGTCACATTAGATGAAGAAACCGTGATTAAAGATCTCGAGCAGAAGAGTGTTTATAAATACCTAGGCGTTGACGAGTCAAATGGAATGCAACACGCTTCAATGAAACAGAAGCTTAAAATGGAATTGCTTGGAAGGGCTAGATTGAAATTCAAGACAGAGCTAAACTCAAAGAATCAAGTCACACACCCTATAACACCTTGGCTGTTCCAGTAATCACGTATAGCTTTAACATTATTGACTGGAATCTAAGGGAGATTAAAAGATTAGATACTAAGATTAGGAAATTACTTACAACACACAATATGCATCATCCAAAAGCCGAAGTTGAACGTCTTTACCTTCCTAGAAAATCCGGTGGAAGAGGTCTGACTTAACTTGAACTTTCTTTTAAATCTTCAACAATCGGTCTCTTTTGGTATTTAAATTTGTCAGAGGATTGGATGCTCCAGTTAGTGTATGGTCATGAGAATCAGAAAAGCTCTCACTCGGTTGTTAAAGATGCTAAACTGTTTGCGCGAGAACTGGAACTTGATTTGGAAGCTGAGTTTGAAGGAGAAATGAAAAACACTGAAAATACTCGAAATCTAAAAGAGATGGCAAGGGGAAAAGGAAAAAAGGTTATCTGCAGTACCTGGAGGTCAAAGCCTTTGCATGGTCAGTACCCACTTCGAAGCCAAAAAGCTGATGTTGATTTATCAGACATCCATCAGTGGCTGAAAAGTGCTGGCCTGAAGGCGGAGACTGAAGGGTTTATAGTCACAGCTCGGGATCAAGCACTATTCACTAGGAGTTACCAGGCGAAATTAATCCATAATGGTGCAGACGAAACGTGTAGGTTCTGTAACAAAACCACAGAAACAATTGACTATCTCATTTCAGGCTGCTCAATCCTTGCACCGAATGAGTATACCAACAGACACAATCGTGTCGGTCAATACATTCACTGGAAAGTCTGTATGGCATATGAAACTATGGCATTGAAACAACAGACAAGTGGTATAAGCACAAGCTGTTACCTGTCGTAGACAGGCCAAGTGTAACTATATTATGGGACTTCTCCATAAGAACTGATAGGACTATCCAAGCTAACAAGCCATGTATCGTTATTAAAGACAAACTAAATAAAACGTGTCAATTGATTGACATAAGTGTACCATCAGGCAACAACATATCGGCGAAAAAAATTGAAAAGCTAAGCAAATACAAAGACTTGGAAAGTGAAGTATCACGAATGTGGAAAATGAAGACGAAAACAATTCCTGTCATTGTGGGGACACTTGGAAGGATAAAAAAAAGAACTGAAAAGTATGTAAACGACATCACAGGAAAGCTGTCTTTAATCGAAATTTAAAAAATAGTGCTCAACAGCACTGGCCATATCTTAAGAAGAACATTGTCAGTTTGAAAATAGTACATACCAGTTATCTTTATTTATAACAGCATCCATCACGAACGGCCTAGTACCCTAGGTTATTGGTAATAACCCGGTGCTATGAAGCTCTAAAACAATGCACAAATAACAGAAAGAGACAAATGATAATAATAATAATGATAATAATAATGATAATAATAATGATAATAATAATAATAATAATAATAATAATAATAATAATAATAATAATAATAATAATAATAATAAGAATAATAATAATAAGAATAATAAGAATAAGAATGGGTCACCTAAACTGGGAAACCTAAATAGGCCCCAACTGCAAGGTCATGTGCTGTTTTTTTTTTTTATGTACATCAATATCGCACACACTTGGGTGTGATGCATGCACCCAGTTTACCCTTATCGGGCTGGTAGTCGGATGGGTTTGCTGGGGTTTCTACCCCTGAGTCCCCCATGGGCTCGTATTGCTCCA
>RDPX01000426.1:502734-514027 GCA_003991215.1 Morbakka virulenta | reverse complement strand
AAATGCAAAAAACAATATTAATAGATAGCGAAACAATAATTCGAAAGGTGTTTTCAGGACTAATACAAGATATTGATTGATATAAATAAGCACGTTATGAATAGAGTTTTGTTTATTTAGTTTTAGATTTTATTTATTTTGTTGTTGTTGTTGTTGTTGTTGTTACATAATCAGATTCGAAATTTCCCTTGCGCTGAGTAAGGCTGTCTCTTAGGTTTGAGAATGGTTGTTTCATGTATCGGAACATTTTTTTTGTACTTTTAACTGGCAATATTTGGTAGTTATGTATTATGGCTTGTACCAAAGCTTTATTCATTGATAATAATAATAATAATAATAATAATAATAATAATACGGCTAAAAGCCCGCTATGTCGATTGTGTGGCCAGAAAGGTGAAAATGTGCAGCACATTATCAGTGCTTGTGAGAAATTAGCTCAGAAGGAATACAAGAGGCGTCATGATAATGTCGCGAGAAAGATTCATTGGGATATATGCCAGAAAAGAGGGTTGGAATCCAATGAGAAATGGTACGAACATGCCCCAGAAGGAGTTGTGGAGAATGATGATGTGAAGTTGCTATAGGATGTAAATATCCAATGTGATAATGTGATCAAGGCAAGGAAACCAGATTTAATCTTAGTATATAAGAAGGAACATAAGGTAATTATCAATGACATAGCAGTCCTGATGGATGTGAATGTCGAGGAGAAAGAAATGGAGAAGGTAGAAAAGTATCAAGATCTGAAAAGAGAGATAAAAAGACTGTGGAAATTGAAGAAGGTAGAAGTGGTACCGATTGTGATAGAAGCTCTGGGATGTGTGACAAAAGGATTTGAGAAGTTGGTTGGAAAGCTTGAAATATATTGTAACATGGGAGTGCTTCAAAAGACTGCGTTATTAGGAACTGAGAGAATTTTGCGGAAAGTACTGGAGTTTTGAGAAAAAAAAAAGAAATGCTGTTAGCCCATGATCATTTGTTATGATTCGTCTATCAGCATAAAAATGCGGTGATAACAACAGCCAGACACACATGGTAAAAATGAGATATAATATGCCCTTTGGCATACATAACAACAAGGCTCTTTGTATCTATGTGTTGTTGTTTTTGTCACCAAACAGGGCAATAACAAATATCCAGCGTGTGTAACCACTGGATAAAAATAATAATAGTAGTAGTAGTAATGATAAAGAATTCAATGGTCATTTCTTCACTGTGCTTGTGTACGATAACTCAATGATATTGACTCACTCAACACGTAATTATGGACCCCTAAGCCTTTGAATTACCACAGCTGAACATTTGTATGTGGAAAGTATCAAATATTGCATAACATTTTGTAAACGTCGCTGATAATTAATATTACGTCGTTACGCAATCTGCAATATGCTCATAGTTTACTTCAGAACTTTCAACTTTCCCATGAAGGCAATCGATGGACTGCCATTTCAATGAATGGCGTTTCGATGTCTTTATTACAACCAACAGAAGGAAGAAAAAGATTTGAATAGACGGGTAGGGAAACCGAATCAGGACTCAAAGTACAATGCAAATAGGTGTGAAATGTTGTGAAAAGCCTTTTTATGGGGTGCTAATGTTTGTGCTCAGACTTACAGCTTAGTAGGCAGACCACTTACTCGGCGATAAAAGATAAACAGACCTGTATTTGTATTGCGATCAAAAGCAATAGAACACGAAAGCTATGAACAGAAAAGAAAGGCTTCTTAATGCAATTACATTTTGTTAAAGTACAAAGTTCTACTTGGCTAGATCAAAGTCGTTCAGGGATATGTTCAATTTGTTGAGCTGCAAATACACACATTAATTTGTATTGTTATGGATAGCAACTGATTGGTAAAAGAGCTAAATATCAGAATGAAAAAGTATGGCAAAGCGCCAGACCAAGACGTCAGAATGTCTTAATAGGGGTATATTTGTGTCTGGTAGTCTGCAAATGCTCTTTTGTAACCGTCACCTTTTTGAAGTAGCAGTTTAAAGTGGAGTAACATTTAAGCATATTATAGCCGTATTTTCGTCTCAAAATTTATGCCTATCTATACCCAGAGACATAAGTTAAATTATATGGTTAAGTGAGGTATCGTATGATCTGGTAGCATATTATATAGTATAGCATAATGTAGTGTAATGCAATGTATAGTATAATGCAGTACAGTATAGTGTAGTGTAATATAGTATAATATAGTAAAGTATAGTATAGCATGATATAGTAAACTATAATATATTATGGTATAGTATAGTATAGTGTAGTGTAATGCAATGTATAGTATAATGCAGAACAGTATAGTGTAGTGTAATATAGTATAGTATAATAAAGTATAGTGTAGTATGATATAGTATACCATAATATATTATGGTATAGTATAGTGTAGTGTAATGCAATGTATAGTATAATGCAGAACNGAAATATATTGTAACATGGGAGTGCTTCAAAAGACTGCGTTATTAGGAACTGAGAGAATTTTGCGGAAAGTACTGGAGTTTTGAGAAAAAAAAAGGAAATGCTGTTAGCCCATGATCATTTGTTATGATTCGTCTATCAGCATAAAAATGCGGTGATAACAACAGCCAGACACACATGGTAAAAATGAGATATAATATGCCCTTTGGCATACATAACAACAAGGCTCTTTGTACCTATGTGTTGTTGTTTTTGTCACCAAACAGGGCAATAACAAATATCCAGCGTGTGTAACCACTGGATAAAAATAATAATAGTAGTAGTAGTAATGATAAAGAATTCAATGGTCATTTCTTCACTGTGCTTGTGTACGATAACTCAATGATATTGACTCACTCAACACGTAATTATGGACCCCTAAGCCTTTGAATTACCACAGCTGAACATTTGTATGTGGAAAGTATCAAATATTGCATAACATTTTGTAAACGTCGCTGATAATTAATATTACGTCGTTACGCAATCTGCAATATGCTCATAGTTTACTTCAGAACTTTCAACTTTCCCATGAAGGCAATCGATGGACTGCCATTTCAATGAATGGCGTTTCGATGTCTTTATTACAACCAACAGAAGGAAGAAAAAGATTTGAATAGACGGGTAGGGAAACCGAATCAGGACTCAAAGTACAATGCAAATAGGTGTGAAATGTTGTGAAAAGCCTTTTTATGGGGTGCTAATGTTTGTGCTCAGACTTACAGCTTAGTAGGCAGACCACTTACTCGGCGATAAAAGATAAACAGACCTGTATTTGTATTGCGATCAAAAGCAATAGAACACGAAAGCTATGAACAGAAAAGAAAGGCTTCTTAATGCAATTACATTTTGTTAAAGTACAAAGTTCTACTTGGCTAGATCAAAGTCGTTCAGGGATATGTTCAATTTGTTGAGCTGCAAATACACACATTAATTTGTATTGTTATGGATAGCAACTGATTGGTAAAAGAGCTAAATATCAGAATGAAAAAGTATGGCAAAGCGCCAGACCAAGACGTCAGAATGTCTTAATAGGGGTATATTTGTGTCTGGTAGTCTGCAAATGCTCTTTTGTAACCGTCACCTTTTTGAAGTAGCAGTTTAAAGTGGAGTAACATTTAAGCATATTATAGCCGTATTTTCGTCTCAAAATTTATGCCTATCTATACCCAGAGACATAAGTTAAACTATATGGTTAAGTGAGGTATCGTATGATCTGGTAGCATATTATATAGTATAGCATAATGTAGTGTAATGCAATGTATAGTATAATGCAGTACAGTATAGTGTAGTGTAATATAGTATAATATAGTAAAGTATAGTATAGTATGATATAGTATACCATAATATATTATGGTATAGTATAGTGTAGTGTAATATAGTATAGTATAGTAAAGTATAGTGTAGTATGATATAGTATACCATAATATATTATGGTATAGTATAGTACAGTGTAGTGTAGTATAGTATAGTATAGTAAAGTATAGTATAGTATGATATAGTATACCATAATATATTATGGTATATTATAGTATAATGTAGTGTAGTATAATATAATATAGTATATTTTAGGAAATAGCAATTAAAATTACATGGTCTTGCTAACGTCCATGACATGTGCACTGCTGTAAGACCAGTGCTATCAATGCCAGTTTCTACTTATCCTAAGCCTGCATTGAATGCAGTCAAATGCCTCTCTGTGGTACCTGATTGTAAGATCAATGCCTCTATGAAGATGATAAGTAATAAGCTAAACGAAGTAATATGAAAAAGTGATGAGGAACTAATCAGCTTTGATGTTGTATCCCTCTACAGGAATGTGCTAATTCTGGAAGCCACAGAAATGTGTACTGATAAGTTGAACACCTTACCAACAGGCCAACCACCAGACATTGATAGAGAGAATTTCGTAATACCAGCCACGATCGTGCCTTGTGATGTGGTAATGTCAGCAGACAACAGATTATGGAGACAGATTGACGGTTTTGCCAAGGGGTACCTACCACCCCTTCATGCAGCTAATGTGTGGCTTAGTCAGTTCGATTGTAATATCAAAGGAGAAGCAAAACAATGTTTTAGATACTTGGACAGTATCTTAAATAAAGAGAAAAGTAGAAAAGGAAAGGAAAAACTCAATGAAATCAATCACCTTGACAAAAATCTGAAATTCACCTTAGAGCGAGAAAGTGATCAGAAGCTCCGAGTCCTGGGTATGAAATTACTTTACGATCATGAAGCAGGTAAGCTCTCTTCGACCTGGTATTACAAGACCTCACATCATGGGAGTAACTTCCGAGCAGCATCCTACGTCACCAGCGCAAAACACCAACACAACTGAACGAAAGCCACTCATCATTTAGTACTTAAGCATGTATAGAGAGGATGACGCGTGTGTGTTTTACAAGATCAAAGCCCTGTGTGTGATGGCAATTACATATCTACCAACTCATTCGTCCACGTTCTTCAGCATGCTATGTCGGTCAGACTGTTCGGCATATGAAAGCCCGCTTCAAGGAGCACCTCCATAAAGCAGGCCCTATGAAATTTCACCTCATCTAGTGTAACACGACCCTCACTAAAGAACATGATGAAATTATTAGTAATCATCCCGCGGAGAAGGCTTTCTACTATCCCTCACAAGCACAAGCTGTCCATTAAGACCAAAGATGAGTATAGAAGTAGAGGAGTAATCATTCAGTTGTAATCAGTTTGATGACTGATTTCTTCATCATCCCTGTAGTACAGTTCTAGTTTATATTTGGCTTTTAGGTTTTAGTACATTATTTCAATATGATAGCAAAGCGTAAAATAGTTTTTCAATTTTTTCCGATGTAGTTGGCTGATGATGTGTGTGTGCAAGGCAAAATAGATTGGAACCAGCCGTTACATCCGTTTATTCACATGAAATTACTTTCATTTTGGTCGAAGTCAAGCGAGTTTTTATAAATACTTAACAGAAGGAGAGGATAAAAAAACTCGCCAATTAATGCGTTTAGCTAAAGAAAACAATTAAAGACAATACTCGACCTTTTCTGTCTAGAAAGTGAAGATGATGATAGCTAAATATGAATTACCTCTAATGCCCCTAAATAGATAGCAGATTTGCCTCTGTCAAATACTCTAAATTGTTTAAGCTCGAAATTTTTTACAGCATTTGCGGTTCGGCTATAGACGCTGTGCTATAGCAGAATCACAATTAACAATATTCCATTTACTCATGCATTGTCTTTTTGGATTAACTCGATAACACAATGGTTTTCTTTATAATTACTGGGTGTGTATTGCTTTATTCTATCAATGAAGTTTAAAGTTGTTAGGCCAACGTACCTTGCGTCAAACTGATACTTAAACTCTTATACAACCATACCTAAATTTGTGGCACGCACAACATCCTTTGTAGGTGAAAGATGAATTTTCAGTGAAATAAAACTTACTTTGGGTGCAATTGCATGATAGTATTAGAAAACTTCCTTGGTAATTTGATTTTTGATTTTAGTAAAAATTAGGCCTCTCCAGGGTATTTAGAGGTATACTGGGCACATTTATTGGGTCATGTTTAAGAGGAGTTTGGAGACGTGGATTGAAGGTGAGCCGAGCAAAAACGGAGTACCCCTGTATAAACAGGAAATATCACGCACCATCGATCAAAATCGGCAATGATGAACTGCCAGAAGTAGAGGACTTCAAGTACCTTGAAGCTGAAAAAGGCGGTTTTAAGGTCTGCCATATTTTATGGGGTGGCGACCACTTTCCAAACCAGTAGTCTTGTGAAAAATCTACAGACTGCAGAATTGCACATGTCAAGGTGGTCTCTTGGGGTTACACGAAAGGATATGAGTAGAAATGAGCAAGTTAGAGGTACCATCCGGGTATGTAACACCATAGGAAAACTTGCAGAGACACGGTTGAGGTGGTACGGACATGTCCTAAGAAGAGAAGATGGTCAGATTGGGAAATGTGTGTCAACATGGAGCTACCAGGCAGTAGAAGACCGTGAAGACCGAAGAGAAGGTGGAGAAACTCTGTGTGTATGTGTATGTCTCTCTCTCTCTCTCTCTCTCTCTCTCTCTATCTCTCTCTCTCTGTTTAACGAGAGAGTAAGAAAAAGAGAGAGAGAGAGAGAGATGAAGAGAGAGAAAAAAGGGAGAGGAAAAGAAAGAGAAACAGAGAAAACGAAAGTGCGTACCAGTGTGTTTATGAGTGTTTGTACGTGTATGTGCTCGTGAAATTAAATCATTAAAAAATGTTAATGGCTGTGGCACCACATATCAGATTGCTCCTCCGTTGTCTTTTCGATATTTTACAAATAGCATCTGTACTAAAAAGCATGCGTTGACGGTCATCGTAAACAGCTACAGAAGATAATTATCGAATAAATATGCAGTACTCTGTATGTTAAGTAAATTGACACTGTCAGGTTATTAGCGAAAAAGAACATAATGTGGACAACACAGAGATCTTTTTGTCGACTTTCTCCTACAGATTTTACGTCAGTATTTCCATCAAAAAAGCAACCTTAAAATTTTTACCAAGTACATGAAAACCTTAGTCAAACTTCACACGTATACATACGTATCACTGTAAGGTACATCTATGTAAAACGACTGTAATTCCCCCTCCGCAACATAGCTATCCTTTAAAGAAACGTAAATTTCTTGCCTCGATTCTGAGTTTTCTACACCTTAATAAATTAACTGCGAGTCCTAGTGATGTATAACATTTTAACTACTCTTCAGATCAGTGACATATCTATTATGTTGTTAGGGTGCTGTGATTTAACTGGTCAATCATCAAATTCTTGATAATATTAAGAATTGTTCTATATAATTATAACATTGAAGAATTCTACAGGTTATGATGTATGTAATAGGATCAACTTTATCATTCGATGAAGTGTGAATTTCTCAGGCATACATAAACGTCTTGGTGAAATCTGCAAATAAAATAAAGAAAATTAACCAAGAAAAATAAAGTAAATATTCTATATTCTTTATTTTTAAGAGTACCTAGAAAATTTTATATTTCTGCAAATTTCTAAGAAATATAAAGAATTATAGTAAAATAAAATCTAACTTAAAGTAAAACCAAAATTAAGTCTGCCCTAGCTGTAAATACGTCAACTTTAAATCTAAATTTATCCTTGGACATATTTTTGTTGTTGAAGACGAATTATTTGTAAATCTATTTGTAGGTTGAAGAATACCGACAATAAGTCAGCAGAATCCTCTTTTTCGGGCCTGGCAGCAACTTTCACATTGAATGCAAAAAAATTTATATATATAAATATAAATATATAAAAAATATATATATATATATATACATATATATAGTATATATTTAGCACAGTTTTGGAAAGTATCTTTTTACCTTGTCTGGTTGAACCCAGTTTTCTGTCGTAGGTCTATCGTTAGCTGATATGACGCAACATATTCTGGTCATTGCTGATGTTATAAATATATATATATAATATAAATAAAATATAATATATAAAATATTTATAGTATATATAATATATATATAATATATATAATATGTATAATAAATATATATAATATATATGATATATAATATTTATAATAAATAGGATATATATATATATAATATATAGAATATATCTATAATATATTTAGCACAGTCTTGGAAAGTATCTTTTTACCTTGTCTGGCTGAATCCAGTTTTCTGTCGCAGGTCTCTATCGTTCAAAACGAGCTAACATGACGCAACTTATTCTGGCCATTGCTGATGTTATAAATATATAAATATATACATACCAGGTCAAAAGCTGGATTATGTTGTTATGGTAGTTTCCAATACTGTGCTAAATATATATATATATATGTTTAGCACAGTATTGAAAACTACCACAACAACATAATCCAGCTTTTGACCTTGCCTGCCTGAATCCAGTTTTCTATCGTGGGTCTCTATCTGTCATAAAAGTTTGATATGACGCAACTTATTCTGGCCATGACTGATGTTTGTGAAATTAAAAAATAGCACACCCATTATTTAGCCCAGGGTCATCACCTACAATAACATCAAATTTGACCTTCCTCTGTCGCTTTCTTAAAATTAGTTAATTATAAGTCATGTGACTGCTCACACAGCCCTTTTTAGCTCTGGTGGCTGCCTTAGGGGCCCACGTTGTCCCCAAATGGCATATTTCCGTCAAAGGATTACAAAGTACCATAACACCGTACTTCGACTTATTACGTTGTTTGGTTAAAAGTCAGTTTTGAATTGCCGGTGTCTATCTAACATGTTTTCCTGACTTCTATTTTTGTTATGGTTACATCTTTAGCGATCAATTAAATCGGTGTTTTTCCCTGGATCCAGGTTTCATTTTTGCTTTGGTTTGGCTTAAAAACTACGACTTTATTGTCCTCGGGTGGTGATCTCTTTTGTTTTCACGCGAGATTTCACAACAATCTTGGAAGAAGAAATTCAAAATGTCCCTCCAAACCAAGAAGGCCAAGAAGGAATTCTATGAAACTGTTGCAGTATACTTGGGAAACTTTAAAGTTTTTCTAGTATCAGTTAACATAAGACACCGGAGGTAGAGTACTATTATTATTATTGTAAAATGTTTATAGAGGATATGTACACTTATGTAAAATAATATACTTCTATAAATGTGTGTCCTGTGAAAAATAAAATAAAAAACTGCGAAAATCCTAAAATACAGTTAAAATGATAATAAAATATGTTTAAATAAAAACTATTCATGATGAAATGTGACACAGACATGATTGTGTTTTCAGCAAGCAACAATTCACATCTCCACAAAGAACTTGTTCACTTGCTTAAATGTGCCCTGAGCCTCTTCTTGAAATCGATCATATTTGGACTCTCTCTGACATCAAAAGGTAGCTTGTTATAAATAATGGCAGCTTGAAACTTAAAAGCTTTTTTACCAAATTCGAGCTTAACAGAAGGGAGTTTGACTAATTTTCCATTGTTTCTAGTTCCTTTCGTATGAGCATTTATCTGAAAATAGTTTTCAAAGTTTTTACAGATATTTACGGCAAAGGGACTCGGTTAAGAGAAGGTTGAGGATGGTGTTATATCTGTATTTATTACTAAGTATTACTATAGAAGGCTTGCAGCAAGTGCTTGCAGTAATGTGGAGCTGGAGTAATGTGGCCTATTAAGTGTGATGCTATATCTTTTTTTTGTTTTAATGTCATTTATACCCGTTAATTTGGGCTCAGATGGTGCCCTTCACAGGAACTTCCGTTTTGGCAGTGGGGAATTTCCTTCCCAGATGGCCTTTCTTACGCCAACCAATGGCTGTTTTTTTTGTAAAGTTTCAGTAGATTCTTTTCGCCCGCTTGGGGAATCAAATCTAGAGCCTCTTGGCTACTGTGCAACTGCACCAACCATTAAGCCGCAGCTCCTATTTAGTGTGGTCCTATACTAAAAAACAAACCATTTCGCGATAGTTGCAAGGCAAACTATAGATTATAAGCCTTTGCTTTGTTCTGTATTCATACCATTTTATGTAGAATTTGTTGTGTAAGACCCACATTATGTCGATTTCTGTGATATTTTGCAAGATACTGGAATCTGGAGTTTCAACATTTTTTTAGTCGAAGTTGCAATTCCTCAAGGAAATTTTGCAAAAAGGGTACTTGAATATACGTAAATACTAATTCCAAACTGGTGTATCAGTTTGAAGAAACTATCTGTTGTAATTTTTACTGAGAGCAGCCGTGCCTTAATGGTTAGTGCAACTGCACCGTAACCAAGAGGTTCCGGATTCGTTTCCCCGATCGAGCGAATACAATTTGGAGCTTTACAAAAGAAAAAGCCATTATCTGGCGTCAGGAAATTCATCCAGCCAAGAAATTCCTCACCGCCAAATCCAATTTCCTGTGAAGGCCATCGTCTGAGCCCCAGTTACTGGGGGAAAATGACGTTAATAACCAAAAAAATCTGTAGTAATTTTTACTCTTTGAATTTTGTCTTTAGAAGAGGGTTATATTTTAAGTGTTTTAAAAAGCAGGTTTTTTTTAAATTCCTCGTCTTAATCCATTGGGATAATGCCTCAGATTACACAACACCAGAAGCTAAACAGTTCACATGCTAAATTTGCATTCTGTTATTTTAACACCTGGATCACCTTACGAAATTAGTTAGATAAAATGCGTTTGAGATTGTATGGGGTTAAATGAAATTAGGGGTTAAATTCCAAAGTGCTACTAATTATTTGTTGAAGTCTTAAACTGTTTTTCCACTAGAAGACTTCCTTATGCTATGGGCATCAATCGTATATGTTTGTAAACGAGAGACAGTACATTTAATAATTTGATATATCAATTTTAAGTGCAGCTTTAAATGGAAAGTTTAAGGTTATGAACTTGCTAAGCATTGGATTACTAATACTGTAAAAAAGTTAAATTTAGATTTCGTTTGAAACAGCATGGATAACAATTAACCAATCTATCTATCCATCTATCTATCTATCTATCTATCTATCTATCTATCTATCTATCTATCTATCTATCTATCTATCTATCTCTCTCTCTCTCTCTCTCTCTCTCTCTCTCTCTCTCTCTATCTCTATCTCTCTATCTATCCATCCATCCATCCATCCATCTATCCATCCATCCATCTATCTATCTATCTATCTATCTATCTATCTATCTATCTATCTATCTATCTATCTATCTATCTATCTTTCTATCTATCTATCTATCTATCTATCTATCTATCTATCTATCTATCTATCTATCTATCTATCTATCTATCTATCTATCTGTCTATCCATCTATCTATCTATCTATCTATCTATCTATCTATCTATCTATCTATCTATCTGTCTATCTATCTATCTAT
>RDPX01000426.1:454027-476738 GCA_003991215.1 Morbakka virulenta | reverse complement strand
AAGTAAACAAAGTAAATAAGTAAATAAGTAAAAAAGTAAATAAGTAAATAAGTAAATAAGTAAATAAGTAAATAAGTAAATAAGTAAATAAGTAAATAAGTAAATAAGTAAATAAGTAAATAAGTAAATAAGTAAATAAGTAAATAAGTAAATAAGTAAATAAGTAAATAAGTAAATAAGTAAATAAGTAAATAAGTAAATAAGTAAATAAGTAAACAATAAATAAGTAAATAGGTAAATACTTAAAAAAAAACTCAAAGGAAAGTTGACGATCAAGTTGACATAAAAGTTATAATTTTTAAAATAAATAATTAACTTAAAGAAAACTTTTTTTTTAATTTGCATTTAAAAACAAAGCAAGTAGGGCTAAATGTAGTGTGAATACATTTTACTACTCCTTCTTAGCTCTCTCAGCATATATTCTGCTGGCAAAGCCAAGGTCAAATTTTCTTAATATTTTTACGACAGTCATAATATTTTCTTTTAACGCGTGTGTCATCTATTTGATCACGCCATTTTTTTACATTTAACACCGCTAACACCACAATGTTGACGCACGTAAAATACTATTTGCCAACCGTTGACTACTTAAGAACCTAAAACGCACAAAGACAATAAACACAAGTCATTGTAGCATTGGAGGTATCGTATAAGAGGACCAAAGGAGGGAAGGACAGATATAAATTGTGCAATAGCCAATTGTCACCACGTCACAAGATGACATCAAGCAAACATGGGAGAGAATACCTTGATTCCCAATCAAAAGCTTGAAAATCTATGAAGATCTGACAAGTGTTCGTGAGCTATTTAGTGGAAATACAATGCGGAAGAATAATCCTGGCATTATTTATAAATTTGCTGAAAAGGAAAAATCACAATTTTGTGCCTTCAAAATCTCAATCGCTATAAAAGAAATAGGGAGCTTATAATTAATGCGAGGGCTTGGAACTCTGAACTCTTCTGTGTCAGCGTACATCAAGACTATGAATATATACTAGTTTTGGTGGGAGTGCAGGAGATATTTTAATCTAGATATTTTAGCGAGTTTTATCTTAATGTAGATGAACCTCCTGTAGCATGATGTATGCTGCAATAGACACTGATTTTATGGTTTCAAATCCATGATCCGTGTTTCTGATTGGAAGTCATTTGAATGGAAGTAAACACTAACAGAGTTTCACATAGTATTCAGATATCTGGGGAATCCTGCCTCCATAGAAACTGTCAGAACTTTGTTTCTGTCTGAATTAGCAGTCTGGAGGAGTACCTTTTATAACAGGGGGAAGTTTGCGTAGAACCCTGCCTCCAGCCTTCTCTTCAACAGTACCAACCCAGCTAAAAATGCTTCCACCCTTTCTGAAGCAACCTTATTCAAATGTTTTAAAACACCTTTTACACGGGTTCAACCATTTAAAGAAGAACTACCCACTTACGTTTACACTCGTTCTTTACCGATTTTAAGTCACGTTTTGCACAAGCAAATACAGTGAAAGGTTTTAATTTGTTTCCGTCGTCTTTCGCTCTTAACCAAACAGGGCCTGCTCATGTTCGGTTCTTTTTAATGGAGTATCTCGCCTTCCTGGCTAATTGTTGTATTGGAGAGCACGTAAGCATACACAGAAATTTCGTCCATAACAATAACAAACGTTGGGCGAATAAAATTTAACTATTTAATAAATTTTATAATTATTAATAAAATTTTTGATGACAATATCATTCACTAAAGGTGACCTTTTAACCACAGTATTGGGGAGTGGTTGCTGCTGTATATGTCCTTCTTCCATCAGCTCACACACACAGGGAAACCAAGCCTCGCTCTAACTAAGTGGTGAAAACATAGTCCACAAACGATTTTGTTTTCCATTGTTGTCATGGCTCCGCACATTGCCCTCACCAAGCTCAGAAATGATGAAGTGGGTAATGATGGCCATGGACATTTGCTATGGAGACCAGAATTTTTTAAAGAAAAATTGTATTAATAAATATGTTAAACTTTCTTAGCAAGTTCTTTTCTAAATTCTGATGTAATGTGAACATAACATTACATAGAGTCCAAGGGATCCATTACTGGACTAGACAGTTGGACACGATAGGCGAGGAATCACTGTGCATCTTGCAGAAAGTTTAAATGGTTTGATATTACCTTTTCAGTTGATTTATTAGGTGGAGACTGGGAGGTGCCTTCCAGTTGTGCTATTTTCAAAGGATTTTCCTTGGCATACAACGGAAGCCATTGAAGTAATAGAATAGAGTCACTTAAAAAGTCGAAGGATTTCATTCATCTCTATGTTGAGAAAGGAATTGTTAAAAAAAAGAGTAGGAGCCGTGGCTTAAGGCGGGTTTCCATTCGTGAACAATATGCAGGCGAACGGAGCGGAAAAAAATCGCTGAGTAAGTTTTTTCCAAGCTATTAAAAACGGCGGTTTTTTCCATTCTATTTTGTGCGCGGAAAAGAATTAACATGGCGTACATCAACAAGTTGTTGCTTCTTAGAAGAAAAATTATTATTTTAATGATTCTTCATCGAGGAATACAGAAATCGAGAAGAATAAAAAAGAAGCGTTTTTGGGTGAGGAAAATTTTTATGGAAAGAGAAGAAAAAGGAGAATTTGCAACATTATTTCGAGATCTTCGTCTTTTTGACGACGAATGTTTTTCAGAAACTTTAGAATGACTCCCACAAAATTTGAACTGTTGCTCTTCTGGATTGGTCCATACTTAATTAAGTCTTCGAAAAGACGCACAACAGCGTCTCCAGCAGAACGACTTTGTATCACTCTTCGCTATTTGGCAACTGGCGACTCCCAGTTTACGATAGCATGTAGCTATAGAGTAAGCCCTACTACTGTGTCTAGAATCATACGCGAGACAACAAATCTCATTTGGAAAATTCTTTGAGATAAAGGATACATGCGAGTACCAAAGACGCCAAGTGAATGGCAGAAAATTTCTAAAGAGTTCATGGAAGTATGGAATTTTCCCAAATTGTTTAGGGGCTATTGACGGGAAGCATATAGTTATGCAAGCCCCTGATGGAAGTGGGTCACTGTATTACAACTACAAGAAAACGTTCAGTATAGTTATTTTAGCCGTATGCAATGCTTGCTACAAATTTACACTTGTGGATATAGGTGAAGCTGGTAGAAAAAGTGACAGTGGCATTTATAACGCAAGTCAATTAGGAAAAGCTATTGACGAAAATCTTTTAGGTTTTCCAAATGATAAAGCAATAGCTGGGTCCCCAAGTCAAACTGCATTTCCATACGTTTTTGTCGCTGATAAGGGCTTTGCATTAAAGAGAAACATGCTGAGACCGTATGCAAGAGGAAAAAACTCTGATAGAAGTGAAACTATCTTTAACTATAGATTGTCACGAGCTAGACGTATAATTGAAAACACTTTTGGTATTCTAACAACCATATTTCGAGTTTTCCGTCGCCCCATCATAGGACACGTTGAAACTGTAAAATCCATTACCAGAGCTTCAGTTGCTTTGCACAATTTTTTGATGAAGGAAGATTTTGTACGTTATTTCCCAACGCAAGAGATAAATCAGGATAATAATGTTGATGGCGGGATAGTATCAATTTCAAAACAAGGTTCTAATAATGCAAGAACAGATGCCAAATTTATAAGAGACATGTTCAAAGATTATTTAAACTCTGAAGAAGGTGCTGTGCCTTGGCAAAACGATATTTTACAACCCTATTATATATTTACAAAAAGGAAGCCTCTGTATTATATTATAGACCTTAAGTTGTTAAAGCAGTTTTTCAGTTTTTAAAAAGCTTTTTGTTGTTACCAGGATGTTAGCATTTGACTATTGAAATTTTAGGTCAGTTTATACAGCTGTCTAAAAAAATACTACCATTTGTATTTTGATAACAGTATACAAAAATATAGTACATACCGTGGCTTTTTGTAGTTTTTAACCGATGTCTAAAATCATTTTCTTGGCAAAAGCATTGATCAGAGAAAAAATTTTGTTTGGTTCAAAATTAGATGAGGGTTCAAAATTATATAAAACCATGGTAGTGTAAATATGACAAAAGCTGCTGCATAAAGAGTCGTTAAATCAATGATAGCAATAAACAGTTGTAGAAGGCCTATAATCAGATGTAAAATCTGTCAAACACATGGTTAAAAAGTTAAAAAAGAAATAAGAAAGTGAAAAATGTAAAAAAGTCTGAAATATTTAATGTCTTTTAAACTTAACGTTTGAACTTAATGGCAAATAAAACTTGCTGCACCTTTATTTGGGCCAGCATATTTTGTTCAGGGCTTAATTCATCAAAATATGCCACCAAACTCTTGCAAAGCAAACTATTTGAATTCTCATCTTTTGCTGGTACATCGGATGCTCTTGCTCGCTGAGTAATCACTGTATCGACAGTTTTCTTGTTGATTTGTGTTTTGTACGTCTGGCCATTATGATTTTTTAGCCAACTATGCAAAATTCAAGAAATCTGATTGGCTTCTTTTATGAGCGAAAAAAAATGCGTCAAAGAAAGTCGAAAATTTTCAACTTGTACGATGGTCTTTTTTCGCTGGGCGAACAGCTGGCTTGAGATATTTTTAGCTCTTAAATGACGTCAGAGCCTATCTTTTTCCGATCGCTTGCACATTGTTCACGAATGGAAACTCCCCTTCAATGGTTAGTGCAACTGCACAATAACCAAGAGGTCCGGGTTCGATTCCCCGAGCTGTCGAGGAGAATTTGGAGCTTTACAAATTAAAAAAAAAGCAGGAAGAGCATCCGGACAAGAAATTATTCACTGAAAAAATCAAAGTCCCTCTAAAGGGCACCTCTCTGAGCTCCAATTTCTGGGGGAAAATGTTAAAAAAAATTGTTAAAAAAAAGTATTAAAAATTTGGAATTTATTTAGATGCCAAAACTCTTTATTGATTATAGACCCACTTGATGGCTACAACATTGTTACTGTCATGTTGCCAAAAAATATGATCTATTTACAGAAGAACTTCGACCTGACGATCAATGGTTCATCAAAAAGATGGACGAACTCTCATTCACTAATTATTTCACCTGAATCATAACAGAGAAAATGCAGTCTAATCCCAAACATGTGAAAACAATCACAGTAGATGTGAAATTGTCAACCCTCAAAAAAATCCAAAGGAATCTATGAATATTTTAAAGTCGGATGGAATAACCAAGGCAGTAAAGGACGCCAGAAATGGTATTGAGTCTAGTTTGAATTCTATTATTTGATACTTACTAATTTATTTATTACGACGAAAAATTATATTCGATTTCCACCGATTGCCTTAATTCATCCCATTACAGTATAACGAGGTGTATTAACTTTCCGATACCACAATGTGACTGTTTTAAAATTCACCTTAATGTTTTATGCGTTGAGTTAATGATTTATTAATAATGTGAGTGGTTAATATCCTGTAATAAGATATTTTTTCTATCTTTTTTAACTTTTCCATCGGCGTCCGAACACCCCCTCCCATAAAACCCATAAACGTGAATTATAACACATCATTCTTAACATTATAACCATTAAGTTTTACATTCACTTTATCATCACTATATCATCACTTTATCATCACTGTATCATCACTGTATCATCACTGCCTCCCAAAAAGATCACTATCTTGTCGCGAGAGGCTTGGGTGCTTTGTTGACGCTGAGAGCTATGCTGAAGCCTTGTATTCCTAGTAGGGCCATCCATCCCAGTCAGGTCGAAGGGGAGAAGCCAGACTAAATGTGATACCTGGTCCTCCAGGTTGAGGGTTTTGTATGGGTTAACAACCCACTCATGTAAAAAAGGCATGTTACAGAAACGTTCAACATCATTACTCACGAATATCAGGGAGCAGCGGAGATCGCCTACGATGGCATTTTGAAGACTCTGGGACAGAGCTTTCGGGAAACTCAGCGTCTGATGTGATCTTTAGCTAACCCCCCAAAACCCATTAGCATCGGACATTGCAATATACGATCTATGTATAGGAGTGGAGCAGCAGCAGAGATTGCACGGGAGATGGATAGTTACAGATTGGACATCCTTGGAATCAGAGAGCGCAGATTGACGAACGTGGGTAAGAAGAAGGTGGACATCGGACAAACACTGATCTACAGTGGCGATAAAGAACTGCATGAAGGAGGTGTTGCCATTATGATAAGCCAGGAAACAATAAAATCATTGTTAGAGTGGATGCCAATAAGTAAGAGAATCATAACAGCGAGATTCTTGTCGAAATATTAGAGAGTGACTGTTATTCAAGTCCACGCGCCTCATAATGAAAAAAAGATTCAGAAAAAGACCAATTCTACCAAGAACTCCAAGAAACTTAGGATGGATGCAATAAAAATGACATGATAATCATTATTGGAGACCTGAACGTTAAAGTGCAAATCACAAGAAGTAATACTGATAATGGGGGACCTAATTGCAAAAGTAGGACAAGTCGAAGAAAAAGAAAAAATCAAAGGAAAAAATGATCTTGGTGAACAAAACGACAGAGGAGAGAGAATTGTTGAATGGTGCACAACAAACGAACAAATTATCACTAACTTATTGTTAAATGTAATTAAATAAGAACAGTGATGAACCTAAATCTCTGAAATCTGAAATAAAGTCAGCACTAAAGAAAACGAAAAAGAATAAAGCTGCTGGATCCATGTTTTGTAATTAAAGGCTCTTTCTCTTTTTCACAGAAGGATTACATGCTACATAACTAGACTCGGTAATTATCTAAGAAACAATGCTTGTACCTAATCCTACCGTTGCCGAGTCTGATCTGTGAATTTTTAAATCTCCTAGAGCAGTAATTGTGTCCATTGCTTATATTAATCCTTTAGTACTTAACATTTCATCTATAACAAGACATTTCTACATAATGTGTTTTTACTGACACTTGATTGGAAATCAGCTTAATCAACAATAGTAATTGTACTTCCATTCATAAGTTTTATCGATTTAAAAGAGCTATCAATTTGAAACAACGACACACCTTTTCTGAACAAAACTTAAAGAACATTCTGTATGAAGAAAACCTTATACTAATTGCCTATTCACTATTGTATCAGATGTCAGTAATTGCTTTAGAAAAGGACCAACTCCTGCAAAATGCAAAGATTTTAGAACGTCCCCGTATACTTTAACTTTCCGAAAGCCTCCGATAAGTTCACAAGCTTTATCACATTGTAAATATATCCCTTTTTCTTTGCCATTTCTACAAAATTTGTCACTGGATTCTCCTTTCCTACAAAGAACGGAAAATAGACGGAACCATCATTCTTATTTTTTATAGCTAATGAAGAGAACTTTGTTTCTTACGTCGTTTTTTTCTTTAATTTGGTACAAGAGACTTGATAACCAATTGAGTGAGTAAAATCAGTCAAAAAATCATTGAAAATTATGTTACGTATCATACTTGACTCTTGTGAGTAAATGGGCATTTTTCTGCTCGAATTCTCCTCTATGATTTTTTGTGAAATAAATCGATACGTTCTTGCACATATTGATTTCTTTATCAAAAGATTGGATCATTCTTTTCGTTATTAAGAATACTGAAAATCTTGCGGAAAACCAGCGTCATCTTTGCAGCTACCAATAAGTTTAATCATAAAATGACAATCGTCATTCACTTCTGCATTAAATGCCATGGAATTAGTGAGTCTAAGAATAACCAGTTTTACGGCGGATTGCCGGGCCACTCTGATTCGTTGTCTCCATATGTCCCGATCCATCATTGCTGTTTGCAGTTCTGTAGCACTTAGTCCAGTGTCTTCACATAACAAATCCACACATGCTTTAGGTATTCCCCAAGACATATGACCATGCGTTGGCTTCCAAAGTAGCAGGGATGAGATTAATTAGTCTTTACTACGATAGCGATGTCCATCAAACTTCGTTCATTTTTCCATTATTGTGTTGCTAACTGCCGGTATGTTATTAATAAAAAATAAATAAATAAATACATCTAAAACTAAAAAATATAAAACAATTAATTTAAAAAAACCATTTCCTAAAGAAAAATAAAAAAATTATAAATTTTAATATGTATTTCCATGCGTAATGTGATTCACATACTTTAATTGAGCTGTCCTTTACATAAGCGCCTTAAATGGACAGATTATCTGACGAAATTAATTCCTGCATTTTACAAATACCGTAAATTTTGGCGTATAAGTCGAGGTCTATACGTTCCGCATACAAATCCTGATTTTGACTTGTACCTGCCGTATCAGTCGATCCCATTCTCTGGTTCAAATCGCTTGGTCGGAATATTTCACTCGGCATCAGAGGTGAGGCGTAGCTAAGGAAATGGTATTTAATAATCATCTGGGTTATCAGCAGACTTAGTGAGACGGTGTCATTTCAAGAATTCTTATTTTCCGCCGTACCGGTAACGTACCGGTTGTTGATTGTTGAATACCATTTCCATAGCCACGCCCAATCTCTGGTCGGCATAAAATTGACAGATTTGCACTTTACAAAAGAGAGCAAAAGTTCTGTGACTACGTGTTCCGAGAAATCATTTTTGCTGACTCATTCGTGCGCTTTGCCGCGGTTTCACTCACACGACGTGTCGTTCGCCAAAGCAAAGTGAGAAGTTTGCATTGATTGGCCAACATGACATGCTTGTTTGACAAATAAGGCTTTCACTAAAAGTAGAAGTGTCACGTTTTATGCACCCGTCTATGCACCCGTCTATACAAATTTATTAATTTTCTTTTTTCTGGTGTGTCTAATCTACATCGTATTCATTTCGTTTTCTTTGATTGGTGGCAAAGGTCTGGAATTGCGTGATCTTGTGGCCTAAATCTTTCGGTAGCTGTTGAGCAATTTTTGTCTTTTGACGAATGACCAGATCATGACGATGCATAAAACGGGAACAACAACTGATTGTTGCCTTGAAATCCTTACTGTCTTTATTCTTAGCTGCCCATCGTGAAGCTTTCAGTCGGATAAAGGCTCTTGTTACGATTCTGCTACATTGACGTTCAGATAACACCCATGTCGCTATTTCCTTCTCTAATCTTGGCCATTTTTTAAAATTTTGACCACGATTCGCGTATTTGGTTAAGGGCAATTCTTTGATAATGTTTTCTGCCTTCCTCCAATCTCTGACCAAGTTTTCACTTAAGTAATAGTGCCTAGCTGCTGGGCTGTTATTGTTTGTGTGTGGTTGCTTGAACTATTTTTCTCTTGAATTTTGCATTATATTTCATCTTTCGTCGTGGTTGACAGCACATCTTACTTGTTTAACGATTTCTAATTATTTAAAAATTTTTCACTGAAATTTGTAACTGACAAATCTGGACAGACAATTAACAATTCCTTCAGAGCCGGTTGGTCACATAATTTTCTAGCTGAGCGTAGCAGGGTCACATTGGAAATTTGTACGAAAAACCCATGGTTTTTTATGTCGTTGGCAACACTACAATTAACAAAAAAGGAGTGAAGACAGTTCTGGTGAAGACCACAGGGCACGAAAAACAACACTTTACCGGCGTATTGGCCTGTCTCGCCAATGGAACGGAACTGCCACCCATGATAATATTTAAAAGAAAAACGATGTCAAAAGACAAGTTTCCGCCAGGAATCGAGATTCATGTGCAAAAAAAGGATGAATGAACGATAGTGTGATGTGTCGAATAGATTAACGAAGTGTGGGCTCGTCGATAAGGCGCCATGCTTAAATCCAAATCGTTGTTAGTGTTCATGTTCAAGTCGCATTTAATGGATACTGGGAAAAAAGCATTTAAATCGAAAACAACAGATATGGCGGTGATTCAAGCAGATTAACATCTGTACTGCAACCGCTGGAGGTATTGTTAAATAAACCATTTAAGTATTCTATGCGCATCAAGTGGAATGCGTGAATGGCATCGAATAAAAAAACCTACAATGCCATCGGAAATATGCTTGCTGCATTTTTATTCAAAGTGTGTTAGTGATTAGAGGATTTCTGGGACTCTATTGATCCAAAAACCATTGTCAACTCATTCAAAATATGCTCAATTACCAATGCGATGGGCTGAATGGATGGTGATATGTTATAAGGAAAGAAGGAGAATGTCCCCTCATCATCACTGGAGCATAACATTATTCCAGAAGAGGATCATTGTAATGACCATTTGAATCGTGAGGAATGGGACCTTGTGTTCGGTCGATCTCATGTTGAGTAGGATTACTAGTATTTTACTATTTTATAGATAAAAACCTATAGGTCATATCATATAATTTTGATTTTCCATGGTTTTCTCGAATCTGAATTTACTAAAATTCATGTCGTGGAAAACGTCATCGCCGTGTAAGTCGAGGATGGATTTTAAAACTCCAAGTTTGGTGTAAAATTTCTACTTATATGCTGGAATTTACGGTAACAATTTTTTTAGTTTTTTAATTGCCCAGTGCTATTTCCCTTAAAATCAGAATTAAAAATGGTTAATGAGAGCATATCAAAATTGTGATTCATTTCCTTTTCTCTTGGTACGACATAACATCTCTGATTTTGAAGAATTTCTTGATACGGCCGGATTGATAGCAAATTATTCCAATGGGAATATTCTTATTCGAACCACATTTTAAATGGTGTTAAGTTTGTTAACTTGCGATATAGATTGGGGTGGTTTTCTTCGCTAACAACGGGCTACATGACACGCTGCTAACAATAATAAAAAGATATCATTTTCTTAAATGTGGACAGTTAGGTTATTTTTGAACTCACCAATTCAATTGTGCATTATATGCACAGTTGAGTATCAAATTTTGATTATGTATGTAGGTATGTATGTATGTATGTAGGTATGTATGTATGTANCTTGGTACGACATAACATCTCTGATTTTGAAGAATTTCTTGATACGGCCGGATTGATAGCAAATTATTCCAATGGGAATATTCTTATTCGAACCACATTTTAAATGGTGTTAAGTTTGTTAACTTGCGATATAGATTGGGGTGGTTTTCTTCGCTAACAACGGGCTACATGACACGCTGCTAACAATAATAAAAAGATATCATTTTCTTAAATGTGGACAGTTAGGTTATTTTTGAACTCACCAATTCAATTGTGCATTATATGCACAGTTGAGTATCAAATTTTGATTATGTATGTAGGTATGTATGTATGTATGTATGTATGTATGTGAATGTGTGTATGTGTGTATGTGTCTATGTATGTATGTGTCTATGTCTATTAAAAATGGCAGCCAAAGCAACTATCGGTCATCTTGCATCGACTTGTCAGTGGGTTATTGTTGTGAAGGGTAGAGGGTGGCACTCTTGTTGTACAAATGTTTATTACTATAATCCAATGATTTACAAATGCTACTGAGATCTTTTTTATCTCTCTTGCATTTCAGCTAAAAGTCCTGTGGTGGTGGACGAGTGGCTACGTGTACAGACCTGACCAGTTGGCGGTACACAGTCACAATTCTGCACCTAGGCGACAAGAACCCTATCTTAACGTCTTTGTTGTTTTTCACATGGCAAAAGCTATTTCCAATTACGGTACCTATGAATGGGCAGCCCTGTTCGGGGAGAGCACTGCTCATCCAGTGTCTCGGGAAAGTGCCAGAAAAGGTGCACCAATAATTCTGTCATATTGTCACTGGTTAGTTTCTGCGGCTAACAGTGGTTCTATTAAGTAGGAAGAAAACTAAAATTAATTTTTAAAAAGGAGTAAAACTCAATCTATGGTGTTCAAATGTGCATACTGCTCTTGACGTAACATAATTCAACCATGTAGAACGCAGGACAGTGCTTATCAATACAGAGATTTGATATAGATATTGTTACTCTATAAGAAATTCATCTTGCTGGAGAAGATCACATGCCAAAAGTATCATCAGGCTACACCCTCTCCTGGATTGGTAAACCCAAGGGTGTACGTAAGTAAGGTGGCTTTTGTTTTGCAATTAAAACTTTTGCTGATCCTGTGCAATTTTCTTCCGGTATCTCTGATCTAATCACGAGACTTTGTGTTTCTCTCTCGCATAACAGATTCATCACTATTCTTTCGATCTACGCACGGATCCTTCAAGCGAATGAAAAGAAACACCTTTTGTTTCTATGGGTCTGTTCGCTCTGTTATGGTATCTACACTAATTAACGAAAAAGTAGAGATTCTTGGTTATTTCAATGCCGGTGTTTAGAAAGGTTATGTGACATGGAGTGGTCTTGGTCGTTATGGAATTGGTACCATGAATGCTAACGGTCTTACACTGCTACAGCTGTGCTCAGAATAGGTTCTTGCAATCTGCAATACCCTTTTCACCGTAAACTAAATGGTAATGCTACTTGGGCACATCCACGATCAAAGCACGGTCACCTTATTGACTCCCCTTTATGATGCACATTCTGTTGGGGTCATGCACACTGTTGAATGTGACATTGATAATATGATGATGATGATCAGATAGCGAGTAGAAATTTATATTCACGAGTCCGTGAGAAAGTTTGTCATGCTAAGGTGCCTTATTGTATTAATGTCGTCAAGTCAAATTTACCTAATATTCAAAAGAAGGTGTTGAAAAATTTTGATAATCTTGCATTTGATAGCTCGTGAGAGAATTTCAAAACTCAGGTTTATTTTGCTGGAGCTGAAATCCTTGGCTTAAAATGAAAAAAGTACAGTGACTGGTTCTACGACAATAACCTTGAACTTAATCAAATCCTGATGGACAAAAAAACTATTTATGAACCTTTACTTTGTCAAAATCATTCTGGACAAACAGCTAATTTGCAACAATACAAAGAGGTCAAAGCTAGATTGTAACGAAAGCCAAGAAAATTGAAAAACTAATAATGGATGAATATGGGCATTGGATACGAAGAATTCATAGGAATTTTTTGACTACTGTGCCAAGAATTTGGTCCTCCTGTTTCTTCGATATTTTCCTTGATGTCGAAAGATGGTTTTTGTAACATTAAGAACCAGGAGAACATTTTGAGAAGATTGCAGAAACACTTTACTGATGTATTCCACTATTACTCAGCTGTGGATTCATAGTCTCCCGTAATGTAATGTCAAACTCAGAATGAATCGTTTACCTGGTCTGGATGAGGTGCTGTCAGCTATAATGAAACTCAGCAGTGGGAAAGCACTTGGTTTAGATTTAGTTTTCTAGTGTAGCTACTTAAAATTCAAAGTGCGAATACTGTTGACGCTATCTTTATTTTTTTAAGGTATCTGGACAAGTGCTCCTGTTTCGTAGGATTGGATCGATGGTGCTTGTTGACTTTGTTTAAAGGTAAAAGAGAGAGAAGAATGTTTGTGACTGCTGTTGTGCAATCACACTCTTGCAAGCTTTTGGAAAAGTTCTTTCGCCACTCTTATTGAACAGGCTATTGGAAAATGTTTGTTCTAATGCTGTTCCGGAGTCACAAAGTGGCTTTAGGTCTGGTAGAGGGACTATGGATATGACTTTTACAACCCGCCAAATCCAGGAGAAATGCACTGATTACCAGATGCAGCTGTACTATGTGTTCGACTTTGTCAACAGGGATGCTCTCTGGTTGATTTTAAGGAAATTTGGGTGTCCTCCGGCCTTTGTTAGAATGTTAAAAAAACTGCACAGGGATATGAAAGCTTGTGTCTCCTTTAATGAGGTGAAATCCTTGCGTCCACTCTTTTTTTCTCTATTCTTTACTGCTTAACTTGCCCATGTGTTTCAAAATTGTGACACAAGTCGCATTTTTAATCTCAAAACCTTTAATGGCAAGACCAAACTACATTTTTTGTTAGTTAGAAAGCTACTGAATGCAGACGATGCTGTTTTCGTGTCACACACTGAAGCTGATATGCAGCATATAAGGTATAATTTTAGTAAATCCTGCACTGTCTTTAGTATGAAGATCAGTCTGTCCACAACAAAGGTGATGTTGACTCTCACACCAGGCGAACCATACTTGGAACTGAACATCATGGTCATGGTACTAGGCTAGGAGTAGCTGATTTGTCTGTCTATCTCGGTAATGCTTTGTCAAGGGACGGCTCTCTTGATACTAAAATCCACAGACGAATTCAGAAGGCTGCTGTAGCTTTTGGAAAGTTGGAGAAGGGAGTGTGGTCTAGTAGTGGTACAAAAACAACAAAAAGATCTGCTTTTACAAGAAGTGTGTGCTAAGTACACTCATGTATTCATCGGGGGACATGAAAATTGTATCCAATGCACATTAAATACCTTAAACGATTTCACCAAAAATCTTTAGGACGTATTATGAAGACCAAGTGGAAAGCACAAGTATCCAACACTGAGGTTGTTTTGAGAGCATATTGCTCTAGCGTTAAGATTCAGTACTCACATGCGTTGGGTAGGCCACGTGGCTCGAAAGGAAGACTGTGCGCTGCCGAAATAACTTTTTTTACGGGGAGTTGGAAAGCGGAAACGCTCTCAATGTAAGCCCAGGAAGAGGTATAAGGATTGTACAAATACGCGAAAGACTCTCCAATCAACGTTGACAATTGGCAACAAATTACACAGCTGAAGCCTGTACGTGAAAGATGTGATGTTCTGGAGGAAAGAAAGCAGTCCCTCAGCAATCTCAGGCAAGAGCTTCACAAAGGTATAGCTAATGGCTTTGAAAATGACTCAGCGAGCTTAAAATGCGACATTTGCAAGAGCGTGCTTCTGTCAAAAGCTGACTAGGTCAACCATCTTATGTCACATTAAACTCGTGATTGGGTTAACCTGGTAACCACTAGGTCAGACCAAACAACCTGTATAATATGCAGCAAAGTGTCCAAGTTCAGTTGATATAAAAAGACACATGGCTGTTCATAAGAATACTCTTCACCCCCCAGAGGTAAACCGAAAAAAAATCACTCAATTTATATGGCATACCTGCTTCAAAGTTTCCAAAGTTACAGAGGGGCTACAAAGTCATCTTAGAAGATGGCATGGATGAGGAAGAGGAGGCTGAGCTGAGACAAGGCGTCGATGACCCATTCAAAAGTGCTTTTTTCGTAAAGGGTTTTTTTTTTTCCAGTATCGGGGAACTCCGAGACTCCTTCACTTAACCGTTGATCTATTAATTCAGCCTTTCTCGCTTTAAACAGTTTGTTCAAACAAACATCAGGTGCTTAAATATACTTAGTACATCCACCTGGTTTAATAACGGTATCTATGTTTATTTCGTTCAAATGTTTTCTCACTTCGTCAATCATATGCGACTCAATGCGTCCCCGGGTAGAAGTCGTATGTTGGAAGGTGTACCCGAAATTGTTTTAGCGGAAGTTATAGTCAATCCTTCTTTCATATAACCATTACCCGAAGCTTGTTTTTTTTCCACAAAGCGAGATTTAGATTCTTCGTCAAGAGCTTTAGATTCTTGTTTGAAAGCGGCGAAAACTATCAAGAGTTTCAGTTTGTCCCATCTTCTTTTCCAGCAAAGCATACGCTGACTGTACATTTTTTTGACCACTTGTTTTCAGACTGATTTTGCTCCCCTTTTATCAATTGAATTGTTTGGCGTTTTTTTCTCCGCCTTCCGAATTGTTTGGCGCCTTGGTACTTGAATTTAATTAATATCCGATAAGCATGCAAACTACACAAAATAAGCTTATCGATAAATCGTTCAGGTTCTGGTTGTGGTGCTGTTGTTTTCCGACGTAGCAACAAGCCATTGCGGCGCACAAAATTATTGATTCAACCATTTCTTGCGACAAAAAGAAATAACTCACCTTCTACCTATCCATCTTCGTACAAACGTTTAGCCCTAACCATAATAAATTTCCTTGAGACGCGCAGTCTTTTAAATCTGCTTTTGTCAATCTATTTCATCAATTGTTTTTTGAATTAAATGTACAACGGGTTTTTTCCTCCGCCTTCCAATCTTATTATTGGGTTTTGTATTGAGTTCATATATTCAACACTATTTTTGTCTTCATTTTCTAATTCTCTTAACATCAACGTTAAACTTTGCTACAGCTTTAAGTCCATCGGTCTAAGTTTGACTTTTGTATTTTCTTCTTTTCCCTCGCTTACGGAAAACTGGGTTGTATAAAATACTCGTCTGGATTCCTTTCTGTTCCTTATGCTTTTGCATTAAGAAGAACAAAGTAAGTTTAAAAAATCTTTTTGAGTCGAATGGTTAAAATTGAACATCAATGGATCGAACGTTGATAGCAAACGTTTTTCAAATATTAAGTGAATGTATAATCTTGAAGATGGGTGGAAAGCATTCTTACAGTATTTCTTACAAACTACTTAATGAGATTTGATTTGATGCTTCTGTCAGAGGGCATCATGTTTACAAAGAAATGTGGACACCTCAAAAAGATAATGTTCTACATTGCATGAAATATACTGTTACAGAAGAGTTAAATTTTGACAAACAAGCTGTCAGCGTTTATAAAAAAGATTTGTTGGTGGGGCATGTTCCGATAGAGATTTCACAAATAATTCTTTCTTTCTTCACGTGTAACAAACTAAGTGAAAGTAAGAGTTATCGGGAAAAGAAGACGAGAATTTTGTCTGATTGTCCCTGGGCAATACTATGCAAGAACATAGAAACACACATCAAATACTTGAGGAATAGCTGCAAATTTTGAAGGAAAGGTTTACACATTTTACCTGGGAATGCGAAAAACCAGAAATGTGTTTTGAAATTTGTAACACGAAGAATAGCAAAAAGAGAAAGAATAAAGGGAAGGGGAGGAAGAAAAAGAGGAAAAATAGTGTAAATAGAGGAAGAAGAAAACAGAGAAGAAGACGAAGGACAGGAGAAAAAGGTAAAAAAGAAATAAGAGGAAAAGAAGAAGACAAAGGAGAAACAGGAAGTAAGAAAAGGGAAGAAGAAAAGAATAATGAAAAAATAAAAATAAAAAATAAAAAGCTTCTTAGACGTACTGGTGGCTTGGTTTACTTAAAGTAGCTTATATATGGTTTTGTTGGTTAGTGAAAGCTAAAAACTAGGGAATTATTAAATATGAGAATCAAAACTTCAGAGAAAAGTGGTTTAGCATTGCTTAAAAACAATTTTTAATATTGATTTAATCAAAAACGGCAACATATCCTGATATCAATAGTAATCCTTACTGTGGAGATCTGTATCTGCAGCACTTTCCTTTCTTAAGAACTTTAAAAATGACCAACCTCTCTTTCATCTCTGTTCACCCCTGTTCAAGCCTTTGCATTGTTCTTGAAATCACACAGTCGATAACTTCGAAATGCGCTTTTAAACATTGACCTTGACGGAAATCCTGTATAAAATTTAGGGTTGGTTTTCCTGTGAACACTAGGAGAATGGGGAGAGTAGACTTAGTGATGATTATTGTTGCTGTTGCACTGTCCAAGTTCTGAGCAGGAAAAGCTTTTGAATCTCACAAAAATCTACACTTTGCGTCAAAAGAGGGCCGTGGAGGAAAAACATTGCAAGTAGAGGACTGCTTTGCTCTTAGTTTTCATGGCAGTGTTGGACCTTTGATAAAATAATATTTCCTATCTTCGCGTTAAGACACCACACCCCCCTATTAAAGCACTTATCATTTTTGATCTTGTCAAAACTCTCAATTGTTAGTGCGACAGGCCTTTTTATACAACATTCTGACATTTGCTAAGCTTTTAGAAGCTTCCACTACTTGCTTGTGAGTTGAAAAAAGTAGGAAACATGATGTTAATGCCAAAAATATCACAATGTTTTTTCCTCCATAATACCTAAAATTCGTCACCTTTTACATCAGATTGCATATTATTTGTCAGAGAAAATTATTTTCTAACGACCACAAGGTATTTCTATCAGTTGTAATTTTCCGGAAACATTCTGATTTTTGCTGTCTGCTAAAGTCTTCATCGGAAGCAACTTCATTTGACAGTCCAAAAGTTGTACAAAAGTTTATTCATTTTCATTCTGACGTAGAGGGGCAAACGGTCTCTTTCCAAAGACCGGAAAAGTAATTTATATAACCACTCTTAAAATTTAGTATGAAATAACCATTTCTGTCGCACGGAAAGATAGCATAATTCGTATGTTTTGTGTTTAAGGTGACTGAAAGATAAGCCTTAAGAGTGCGAGGTTAGTTCAATTTTTGCTATCTGCACCCATAAAGGCATCTTTCTAACATCTTTATACAATCTAGTTCGGCTTCCTGTTACAACCTGTGGAAATGAAATGCATTCCAGTGTTGTTATTGACAATGAAGAAGGGGTACTTCCTAATGCAACTATGCAAGCAAGCTTTTTTGAAAATTGTTCAGGAAATTTTAACTTTCTGTCCGTGTGGCACTTTACTTTGGTTGATATTCAGAATGTAATGTTGACGGAGCTTCCACTGTTCAATTTGAAATATTTGTGGCTTAAGATAAGGATTTAATAGTCTCATCGTTCCTTTAGGAAAAAATTAAAGGACTCTTTTCTTTCCCTGTAGTTTCCTCATTATTTCTTTATCTCCTTGGCTCAAAAGAATTCTGAATATCCAAGTAGCTGTTTTGAGACATTTCTCTGAAAGTAGCACGAATCTACAGTCGGTCTTTCCAAAACATGAATTGCCTGAAAGGCTAGCTACTTGACAGAATTTATTTTACCGCAATACTCTTTTCAATTGCAACTATTTCTTTTCATGAGAAGTTCACTCTAGCTGCTAACCCAACAGTAGATCTTTCTTCTTGTCTCAAGACACTTCCATTCACTTTGAGTCTGACCTCCTTAACCTTTACTGAGATGCATACAGCAGCAACTTTCTTCCATGGTCTCTAATTTATGTCATTCAAGCAATGAGATCCTTGCCATGCAAATAATCTTTCTATTTCTCTTCTCATCGACATAATGTCTTTTTCCTTCCGTAGGTTAAGTCTTACTTTCATTTTGCGGAACTGGTCTGGTGACTTCCGTTTGGATCTTTGTCATTTATAAGATTTTTACAACGAAGACCAAAACTTTAGGTATGGAAATCGGCAAAGAAGGGAAGATTTAAATATATTTTGTTTTGCAAGTTTGTGAAAAGCATGTACAAAGTGTAAACAACGACAAACACAAATTTTTTTCTCCTGTTTCAGATGGAAGGTTTCAAGAGAAACTACATGGTTAGAAGCGGTAAAGATCAATTTAAAGAGAAGGGGACATACAAACAAGGTCGGGCGTATGCGAAACAGCCGCATACTATTTTGTGCAACCAAAGCATTAGTAACTCTATTGAGTAGATTATAGAGCAAAAAAGGATGGTTAATATGAGTCTATTACCCGTAATATTGTCCAGCTCCTGGCCTTCTCATGTGGTTTAGCTACTAAACCTGACAAAACTGCTTTTACTGACTGGAGAAGTGGCGATGGTGAGTCTATGGCGATTTTAAACCAAGTGCCTTTGGTTAATGGGAATGGACACCCCAGGAGACCACCTCGTCTAGGAGAAGGCATTGATAAAAACATAAAGATATTCACAAAGAATGGGTAAACTGTGTTCATTTCAAATTGTTAACTTATATTTCATTTGATTACTTGACAAATTATATATTACATATGGTCGACAAATTATATAATATATATGATAGGTGTTGTATATTGCACATTATCTGTTATATATGATACATTATATATATACAATATATATTTACATTATATATAACGTCTTGAGAAAAGAGTGATTTATCTGTTTAAACTTTTAGATTTGCTTCTCTTCCTGCTTCTTCTTCGTTGACCTCGTGTTCTTCTTCTTCTTCGTCTTCATCCGGCTTCTTTCCCTAGGGGGCGCCACAGCAGGTTTGAACGCATTTTCCTGTTTCAGTCCTTTGTCTGCAATGTCTTCCTTCACACAATCCATCCATCTTCACATGGGCCTTCCTTGTTGTCTCCTTCCTGACAACGTCTTGTACAGCACTTGTTTCCCAGTATTTTCTTTTGCTCTTTTTCGCCGACATGTCTGTATCCTTGTTTAAACTTCAAAATACTATTTGCTTTCTTTTGCTATAAAATATTATCAAAATGTCAGTGTTGGCGAAACTAAAACAATTCGAACTTCTGCTACCCTCTGAAATGAATGAACGCAAAAAATCTCGGGACCATTAATCGCCAAAGTATGTGGAGAAATTAATACTCCTGAGGTGTCTATTGAATAATTTGGGTAGGTACCAATAATAACAATTGCTTTCTACTTTACATAAAGCAACATTCAGTTTTTACTTTTGACCACCAATATCTACAATGTGGAGGATAAAATTGGACCCTTATGTTATAAAGACCTCGCATTTTTGTTGCTCTAAAATGCCTCACAATTTGTATTATAACTTTGTATTAAAAAGTTGTTCCTGCCTTAATTCAACTATCATATAAACTCAACTGACAAGCATAAAAACAACGATGGAACTGTGCCTGAATGAGTTGTTGTCTGTCTTCTATGATGTTATGAACAGAACACCTTTTTCCTTCTGAAGCAATCTTGAATATTATGTCCCTGTCAATTTGAGCATTATTAAAAACCAAAATAATCTTCAATTTATTAATCCTCGGAGAAAGGATAGCCTTTTTTTCAAATTGAACCAAATAAACATTCTTTATAATTAAAGATACGCAAGTATGCAACGGTAATATGGTTATAATTGTGTTTTTTGCATGTATCTTGTATCGGCAGCTTCGCAGCTTCTTCGCCATTTTGATTCTGAGAACTACCAGACCGCTTCCAAGAAACTAGTTACCTTTTTTTTTTAAGAGAGAGGCTTATTGGATTATGGAGATGTATCAATTGATTTTTTACTTTGACAAGAATTGTTTCCAATTTTAATTATGTTTTCTTATTGCTTGAGCTTTTCACACAATTCTTATTGCTGTAGGAAAGCCCTACGGGTACGTTTATATTTCTGTAACATCTTATTTTTCGTTTTAACCTCTATTTGTAAGATTTTAATGGTATTTTATTATTTTTGTATGTGCACTGAAGCAGCATATTCAATGAATTTTTCCCCTTTTTACTCCAAATAAGACATTCGGGACAAATTTTTACTTAAAGGAGTATTGTTAAATAAATATTTCTTTCATAAAAATATCTTATGACCCAACATTTTTCCTTACATAAATGTTACATTCTCAAAAATAATTTTTTTACCTAAAACTTTTCGTTACCTAAAATAGGTGGTTACATAAATGCCTCGTTAACTCAAATTTTTATCTACTTACAATGTTTCGTTACATAGGTATCTCGGTAGCTAATATATTTTGTTACCTAAAATATTTTGTTCGAAAAATTAGATCATTATCCTTAACATTTTACTACCAAAGTTTTGTTGCTTAAACATTCAATTATCTGAAATATTTTATTACCTAAAATGCTTCTTTAGCTAAATATTTCGTTATAAAAATAGTTTTTTCCTTAAATGTTCCGTTACCGAAAATAATTCTTTACCTGAAATGGATGGCTACATAAATTTATCGTTAACTGAAATATTTTAATGCCTTCAATGCTTACCTGAAATGTTTTCCCAGCTAGCTTGTTTTTAGGTAAAATGTTTGTTATTAAAAAAGGTGATATTCCTTTGTTATTTATATACATTACTTTTTAATACTATCTTTAAAGAAATACTTTAAGTCTTATATAACCACAGATGAGTAGTAGAAAGATAAAATTACCTTTTAATTCACCTTTTTGTGCACTGTCCGTAAAATTGCCAACCAAATCCGTCAAAAATGAGGTTGTATACACACTGTACGTTACTCTCACAGTAAAGATTTTAGGCGAAAGACAACCCTCTTGGTATTATGAAAAGGATGAGACATTTAACAGGTAAAATCTACACCGTGTTTACTAACCATCTCCAAGTACAAATTCCAGGAGGATTGGAAGTAATAAATGTCACTCGTTCCCAATGTAGATGTGAAACAAGACCTCTGAGAGGAGGGAAAGAATCACTTTTATGAATATCTTCGTGTATTAGAGAATTAATGGCTGTAATCAAAACCGGGATAATGTACCTGAAAACAAAGGTAGTGGTTGCATTAAAAAACTTTGGAGGCGTTTTGCATTTATCAATAGCGTCATAGTGATGACACTGAAAAAATCAGTTCTACTTTTATTCGCATTAAAACTGATCCCTTGTCAGTTTCCATAACGTCAAAATTGAAACCAGAGTCAAAGTCACAATGTGCTAGAGTATCAAGCAGATAGGAATAGCTGAATGACTTACATTTTACATCTAATTAACTGTAATAGATTTATTCAAAGCCTTCATCTTTATCTTCCATAGTTTTATCCACAAACTCTCCTTTCTTCCTATAACTTTTTGGATTGTTTCTTATGAAATTTTTGAGAAGAAAACTGGAACACAGTAAAGAGGTAGGGTAAATCTCTTTTTCTTATAAGCTTTTTTCATCAAAATATTCGTATGAGATTTGATCTACAAATTATTTGCTTACTTGTTGTTCAACAAAGTTTCAAATTTATGTGGAGTTTAGTTACCAGTGATTTTTTATTTTTTAACAGTCACGGTTATAAATCCATCCTTACATCATCCCTCTGTCTGTCTGTCGGTCTGTCATTCTATCTATCTATTTATCTATCTATCCATCCATCCATCAATCAATCAATCTATCTATCTATCTATCTATCTATCTATCTATCTATCTATCTATCTATCTATCTATCTATCTATCTATCTATCTATCTATCTATCTATCTATCTATCTATCTATCTATCTATCTCTCTATCTATCTATCTATCTCTATCTATCTATCTATCTATCTATCTATCTATCTATCTATCTATCTATCTATCTATCTATCTATCTATCTATCTATCT
>RDPX01000426.1:433343-454002 GCA_003991215.1 Morbakka virulenta | reverse complement strand
ATCTATCTATTTGTCTTTCTTTCTATTGTTCGTTTGATCTTTCTTTCTATCTATATTTCTTTCTATCTTTATATCTTTCTCTCTCTATCTATCTATCTATCTATCTATCTATCTATCTATCTCTCTATCTATCTATCTATCCATCCATTTATCTATCCGTCTATCCTTCTATCTATCTATCTATCTATCTATCTATCTATCTATCTATCTATCTATTTACCTATCTCTATCTCTCTATCTCTCTATCTCTCTATCTCTCTATCTCTCTATCTCTCTATCTCTCTATCTCTCTATCTCTCTATCTCTCTATCTCTCTATCCCTCTATCTCTCTATCTATCTATCCATCCATCTATCCATTCATTTATCTATGCACTAATTTATCTATCTATAGTTCTATTTACCGATTTAACTTTTTAACTTCCCACAAAAATTTGTGTATTTGTATTCTTAGATTTACACTTATATGCATATTATTTTGTTTGTTTTCTTTATAATACATTTTCCAGTGATCACAACCGATTAAAACAAAAGCTGCAGGAACATTCTCGATTTGCCATGCTTATCTATCTGTAATTTCTCCTTAAACTCTGCAGCACATATCTCTAGCCTAATAGACACATCAAGAGCGCGTAATTATGAAACTGAACTGGGCTGCACCTTGCTGCTTGGAAGGGCAATACTGAGCCCGTAACCTGTTAAGCTATTCTTTTTCTTGGTTAAGAAAACTTTCTTTTACTATCTCAGGATAGAACATCCAAGAAAAACAAAGCATGTAAAGGTTATCAAAGGGGAAAATGGTTAGTTTCTAATAAGAGAGAAGATGCTGCAGAGATGGAGAGCTATTTCAAGAGTCTAATGAATACAGGAAAGCAAATGGAACTAAGAAGTGTTGAAACAGAAGCATTGAATAGGGAAGTAAGAAAGGCTGAAGGTAGTGAAGTGAAATTGCATTTCAAAGGATGGAAGATGGGGAACAGTAGTGTTAGACGGCATACCTTTTATAGCATGGAAGTGTCTCGGTACAAAAGCCCTGATGCTGTTAGGAAGACTTATCTGTGATACATTTGAGTGCAAAAGAACGACAGACGAGTGAAGGAGAAGCGATCCTCGTTTTCGAAAACAGAGGAGATATGCTGTGATAACTGTAGGAGAATCAATCTAATACGCCACACAGTGAACCTATGAATGTCTAATAAATGAAAGATTGAAACTCAAACACAATTTATTTACCATTTTCATGGATAGAATGAGAGACTAGATATGAAGAGAACCACCCTGGAAAATGAGATTTACCGATGAAGGAGTTTTGTAAAACGAGACAAAAAGTGAGACAGACGAGCTGCTAGAAATCCAGAAAGAGGCTTTTCAAATAAGAGGAATGAAAGCGAGCAGATGGAGGTGGAATACTTTGCACTGAATGGAAGAGATAAAGATAACATCCACTTACAGGGAATTACAATGCTAACAGTCAACGACTGTAGTTATCTTGTGTCCAGCTTTCACAGTGTTGAAGACTGTGGCAGGGAAATAAGAAAGAGGATGCAAGCAAGGCGGAGTAGCTGGCGAAAGGTAACGGGTGTGCTGTGTGATATAAAAATATCAGCGGAGCTGAAAGAAAACCTGTAAAAGATGTAGAGTATGACCAGCAGTGCTATATGAAATGAAAACCGAATCCACCTTAAGAAGGTTAAAAGCTAAACTAGAGGTAACAGAACTCAGTATACTCTAATGGGCCATGGGAATCACAAAGTTGAATTGAATTCCCAATGAATAAGTAGGTTTATTATAAGTAGCATAATATGTTCTAGGAAGTTGGTGGACAAGCTTAGAGAGACAAGCCTGAGATGGTACATGCAGGTAATCAGAGTAGAAGCAGACTACGTTGAAGGAAAGATACTAAAGACGGAACTGTTTATAAAAAGAAAAGAGTAAGACTTAAGAGAGGATTCATGAAGGCAGTACACAATAATACCTGATGTTGTTTGGGAAACCCCTCTGCGCTTTTACTTCACGAATTGTATTGAGGAAATCGGCTTATTGTTGCATAAACCACGTATTTATTCTTATGATTATGATTCATGTAGCAAGGTATGTAATGCGTAAGAGCCTCGATTGGAATAAGAGGTAGTCCCTCAGTCACACAGAAAAAACCTTTCAGAAACTTTTCTATTGTTTTACGCCCTTGTTACGTATATTGTCTTGCATTTTTATTGGTTCAACTATTACGCGTACTCGCTTGTAATTGGACAGAATATTATAGAATTTCCTATTTTGCAACTATTTAAGCGGAAGCATGCATCACGTATTGGAGATTTTAGTTTACACGAATTCGCTGCTATGCATTCAAGGTGTATGAATATGAAAGAAATTAAAGAAATGTATGAGTGCTTTGAATTTGTTTGTTTCTGTCAAATCTTAAGAATTAGTGCGAGTAGAGGCTGGAATCTCTACATATGGGGCAGAAACAATGCCTCTTTGTAGATTTACCATTTGCAATCTTAACCTGGGAGAAAGAAAAATCTGTGATTTTTCTGTAATCTGAAAAATCTACACCAAATCTCTGTATGCTTTATACTTTTGTGTGTCTACAAGATTCAATTTAACAGGTATTTTTGCTTTCCTTCAGCTTGCCGGCAATTAAATTTGTTTTGGGGTATGCTTTACAATCTTCTACGCGGTTTTAATATCTTTCGAAAAATATTTGTTTGTCTAGCGAGGCTCTACTCACTATCAATAATTTTTAACAAACCTAAGGTAAATGTTTAAACTGCCTATCTTTATATCACTTAATAATAATATCAATGATTTTTTTCAGTTCTTTAGTTTCTTCTTATCATTTAATGATTTTGTTTCAGTTCCTTTTTATGATTTGATTACAATTATAATCATACCTATCAATTTCTTTTTTTGGTTTTAACGTCTTTTCCCTCCCGTAATTTAAAGTCACTTTCCCCAAGCAATTGGAGGCTTAGGCGGTGTCCTTCAGAGGGACTTTGTTTTGGCAGTGAGGAATTTCTTGCCGGGTGCCCTTCCTGACGCCAACCAATGGCTTTTGTAAAGTTCCGAATTCTTTTCGCCCGCTCGGGGAATCGAGCCCGGAACCTTTTGATTACGGTGCAACTGCACTAACCACATCTCCTCTTTTAATCATAGCTATCAATAATCTTTTACTATAAATGGACAATGGAAGGCATTGACAGGCAAGTCTCTGGCAACCGTAAAGGAGGTCGCGAAGGACAGAACGCGGAAACAGATTGTGTATGATGTCACCAAGAGTCGTCATCGACTAGACGGAACTTGAAGATGATCAATGGACTATAAGAAAACGGCTTGAGTGTTATTTAAATATTGTATGGACCAATAGGAGTGGAGAAGACCAATTCGCTGTGACAATTGCTAAAGTGAGCAGCCGTAAGAAGGGGGAGGTTTGGGGCCAAAATGTACTATTTTTACTTAATCCTCTTTGTTCCAGCTGGGATATAAGACGTCAGCAAATCGTTTCCAGAAATCTCTGTTTTGAGCAAGGCAACAGAGTTTGTTTCTGGCCTTGCCCATTTCTTTTATCTACTCCACAGTCCTTTTCTATGTATTATTGCCCTTAAGATTGGAAAATTGGTTCAAAGTAGGGATTTTAATGCTGATTAGTTTATAAGTGTAAGGAAAAATTGGAATAGGTTAGGACCACGGAGGCGGAAATGTTTTTAAGAAAGAATGCTTACGAAGACTAAGACTGATCACGGCTTTAAAAAAAGTAGTCGGAATAGGAACCAAGAGGTCAATACATTGGCTGTCTCGTTATGAGTGAGACTGAAATTATCAAGAGGGAAAAAGAGAAACTGCAGAGAGTTGATCGAAGGACACACAATTGTATGACTGCATAAAAAATTGTTCTGCAAAAGTTATATAGCAAGGTTCTAATGTATGCAAAGAAAATGGTACAGGGATCTTTTCAGAAGCCAAAATTCTGTCAAAGAAGTGGAAAACTGTTAACTCTGATACTTAACATATTAAAGAGAGCATCTTGTCAAAAGTGAAAGATCTAAAAGACCACTGCCTGTAAGAAATTGGAACATTATATAAATTTAAGAGTAAAGTTTCAATAGATCTAGAAAAGTAATCGATAAGTAAAGCTATGCATGGGCAATACAATGGATCTAAGAAGGACATTGATTGGGTAAAGAGCTGGTTGTGGGTGATAGCAAAGCAATGAGGATGTACTGAGGTCTCAGTGTGTAGCGACAAGAAGAAATGGGATCTTCGTTACCTTGTGATTAACTGCTATTTAGTTGACAATTACAAGATCAAACAACATTCACTAGTCTGAGATTATATGATGTAATAGTAATAATGATAATAATAATAATAATAAATGGATGGATGATACCCTTTAGCCTTGGATTGAAAATCATCTAGTGGAGGTCACGCGAACAATTATACCCACAACCCGAAGGTACCGTGCCGATATGGGTAGACGGCCGCTGCGTTATAAGGTCACCGATTGCGGAACCTGGTAGAACTGGTGTCTCTATCAGAATAAAAGCCTTATCTAGAGAGATGGGCAACACTGGATGGACTAAACAGAACCCATCCATCAATTCGAATCTTTATATGGGAGATTCAGATAACAATCAACTACAAACGAGAATCTTACCTGATGTTGCTAATACTACAGTGGAACCGATGGTTGCCGAAATTATAGCGAATCATGTGAATGACAATATTGTACATATTATGAACAATCAAGAATGGACAGAAGAACAAAGAAGAAGGGTCGTTGAAATAGACAAAGAAGAGAGAAGTAGAGGAAGAAATTTCATGAAAAGAATCAAAACCAGATGGGACTCAGAATTCCCGAAAAGTAGAAGGATAGCACAAAGCTTGATTGATAACGCTAAAAGGTTTAGGAAAGAAGGATGGGGGAGAGATATGGCAATTAGTTGTCAAGAAAGCAACTGGGGCAAGAACGTAAACACGTACAATAGACGACTGAGTCGAAGGTTAAACTCATCATGATGGATGAAGAAGAGCGTGCAGAAGGTAGAGGATTTATGAAACGAGTAAAGGAACGATGAAATATTGAATACACAGAATACCAAAACGTTAGTTGGCAAAAGTTGAGAGATAATGAAGCACGTTTTAAGAAGGAAAAAGAGTTAACAAATTTGATATTAGTAAGTCAACGAAGAGAAATTCAGCCAATTTTGAATGAAGTAGAACAAGAATTTGACCTGGTGGAAGTCCCGAGGAACCAAAATGATACTGACGAAATACAAGTAGAAAACGAATTTGACGAAAATGTACCTGAAGTGGTGTTAGATGAGAACAATAAAGAACTTGAACAATATTTCCTCGCACAACTTGAGGAACTGGAAAACTGTACGTTGCTTCATGTGGAACCAAGAGAGAAGCTCTCGAAACTATCACTTACACACGCGCTGAAAACGAGCGCGAATAAACTGCTTACTATCCATCTAATGAATGCGGTTACTATTCCCGCAATCACAGATAAAGTGTATGCTATGGGGAAAGCTGTTAGCAAAGTAATGGGAGTAGGACAGGAAGATCGAAGTGGAGGTAGACCGAAGAAGAATAATGGTAGAGGAAAGAGGAGGGAACGAAAACTTAACAGTGAAATGAAAGAACTGGAAATTGCGAGAATAAGCAACAAGTTGCATAGTAGAAAGCTCAGAAGAAAGGCGTCAAGAAAAGAGAAAGCCATCATCCAAAATCTTAAAACCAAACTGAATGATATTAACTTGGAATCTAATAAGCTGAAAGCAGTGAAGGAGGAATGGCTGCACAAGCTTAGATACAAGAAGATTAAGATGAAAAAATATACCGAGAAAAGAGCAAGAGTCCAAGATAACATTATGTATCAACGAGATCAAAAGAGTTCCTTTAAGAAGTTGGAGGGAATTGATGTCAGAGAAAGTAAAATGTTAGATATGGAGAAGTTTGTGGAATTCTGGGAGAAAGTAGAGAAAAGAAGCATAATAAAAGACTTCAAAATTGAGTTGGAAATCCTCCAAAAAGAAGTCAAGTAGAAAAACAATTGGACAGTCCCCAGAATCGATGGGGTACAGAATTATTGGTGGAAGAATTTTGAACCCGCTTAAAAAGCATTGGCAAGTCATTTGAAATGATGACGATAGATATGGTACCAGTGTGGCGGCCTAAAGGGAGGACTGTCCTGTTGCCAAAAAACAAAAATCTCAGTGATGAAAGGATTACCGACCAATCACTTGTTTGAAAACCTTGTATAAACTATTAACAAGTATCATTGCAAAATATATGAAAAACCATACTGTGGTAAATGAAATCTGGGATGAAGGTCAACTTGCAGAGGTGTAAGGTGTATTGGAGACGGTCGATCAACTTACCATTGATAGATGTATAATGGAAGAAGTCAAACAATACCACAGAAATTTCGCTGTTGCCTTTTATGATTATATGAAAGGATATGACAAAGTTCATCACGACTGGATGATAGGAGTTTATGAATGGATAGGAATTCCAAAGCTAGTGATCGGACTTATTGAGCGGATTATGAGTATGTGGACAAAGCGATTGGAGGTATGGAATGAAGGTGAGAAGATTACCAGCAGATGGATGAACATTTCGTGCGGTTTCCTTCAAGGTGACAGCTACTGACCAGTAGGATTTTGCATTATCGAAATACGTGTGTGCAAATTACTACAACAAAGTAAAGGTTACAGAATTGGTGAACCAGGAAACAGGGGAGTACATAGAACACACATCATGTTTGTTGATTATATGAAACAGTATGAAGAGAGTCATAAAGTCCTGAAAGCTGTCAATGAAATAATAGTGGAAGCAAGTCTTGATGCCCGAGCTTGTTAAGGGGTGTTGAAATGTGTGGAGCCTTTGACCATGGCAAGGTGGTGAAGGGTGAAGGATTGCAAATACTGGAAGAAAGAATGAAAACGATGGACCCGGATAAAAATGAGAGTTAGAGATTTCTTGGCGTTGAGCAGGCAGACATAATAAAAACCAAGGCATGTGTTTGTAAGAGTCAAGGAGGAAGTAACCAAAAGAGCCAAGAGGTTGGTGAACAGAGAATTGAACGATGCAAGCCTGATTGCTGCAATAAATGCAAAAGTGATGCCGATGCCATATCCAATGAATGCCTGCAAATTCAGCAATGGAGAACTCAACCAACTTGATCAGGTGATAAAGAAAGAATTACATGCAAAGAACAGAAGATAGGCAAGTGACGAGAAAGTTTATTTGAAAAGAGAAGAAGGAAGATGGAAGAGAGCTAAAGTCAGTCAAGGATGTGTACAAAGAAACCAGATTGCGTGTAGCGTGCTATATGCTAAAGTCAAAGACCCAATGGATAAACGGAACCTGGAGGAGAGAACAACTGAAAGAAGAAAATGCCATCATTGCAGAGTCCTTGGCCACTATTGAAAAAGGTGGAGTGAGATTTAAGATTTTAAGATGGAAATGGATGGTTGGAAAATGAATTAGTCGAGGCAGAATGAAAACCAACTTGAACAAAAGTCAAAGAAATGTCAAAGAAAGGTATAGAAACAAGGCGAATCGAACAGTACAAGACGAAAGAACAACAAAGGAAGATGTTTGGGAACCAAGAACGAGAATGCTACCTGTTGCTTTCACAGAATTTACACCAACCCAAGACATCCGCAATAATGGGTATGATAGAACAAATGGTAGAGACGAGGTCATGGAAAGTGACAAAAGGTTTGATGGAAGACGGAGGATGCAGAGTGTTTTACGAACAGAATGAAACGGTGGAACACTTAGCTGCAGGTTGCAAGGCTTTGCTTTTTTGTACTTAACCGTGATCATTTTGTAAATTATTCTACACCCTTGACTCCCCCTTTCAAGTATTTCTTCTTTTTTTTCATACGATCGAGAATTTTATTTCTTATCCATTTACTTCCTCTTCATTTTCCCTTGGCTACTATGTTCTCAGCTTTGTCACAATTATTTGTTTGAAGGACTTCTACTTTGAGGTACCTTCATGCCCAATTAGTTTGAACCTGTTTTTTACAGCAATTGGATAAGTCTGCTTCATATCTGGGTCATTATATAAGGTGGCATAATGCAATTTTTGTGTGTCTTTTCCTTTTTTTATCTTTTTTAAATCGTACCATACGTTTGTAGATAACTGAAAAATGGTCCATCTCACAGTCAGCACGCGGGAATGTTTTAGAGAGTTTAATGCACTTCTTAATTGTTTATTGATGGTCACAAAATCTAGTTGATTCTATATAATGATTCTACAAAATTCTGGAACGATATATGGTCAATACTTGTTAAACATAATGAAAACGCAGAATGCCTAAATGATATTGAGAAAAATTACCAAGGTGTTTAAAAATAGGCCAATATATTACCAGGTGACATAAATAGATATAATTGACAGATGGCAAATTGGTAGCCTCCAGGCCCTGATAATTTACAAGGCTTTTGTCTTGATAATCTTACGTCACCTCAAAACAGATGTGATGAAAAACTCCAAGATTGCCTAAACTCTGGAGAAACCTCTTACTGGGTTGTACAAAGGAAGACCACCCTAATAAGACCCTATCAAAAGAAATGATGTAAGCCATTATGACCCTATAGCCTTCTTACTACTGGTATGGATGTTACTTGCAGGAATAATAGCTGATAATCCTTATTCCAATCTTGAAACAAACAATTTATTAGAGGACAAAAAAAAAGTTGCATAAAAAACTCTAGGTGGACAAAACATTAGCTGTTGATTAAAGAAGTTATACTTTAAAACTCCAGACTAACAAGCTTATTCATGGCATTGATAGATTATCGCAAGGCATGCGACATATTCCTTCATTAAAAGATCTGAAATACCTTGAGATGGTCATCTCACCTTACAGTATTCAAAGTTTACTAGGAAACTAACCTCAATACTAACCTCAGAAGGTGATATACTTGGAAAAGTCATTTTCAGTTGGGCTGTTTTTCAGGGCGATTTTCTATCACCTTTGTTTGTCAAGCATCTTGGAGTAGATCGACTGCCTCAGCAATTCCACACTGAAAATGAGATAAAGCCAGAAGAAGGAAGGAAGGTTGTTGTTTGTCGTTGTCATGACTGCACTCACACTTGTGTTATATAGGTTAAAGACTGGATTTTAAAGAGCTAAACCTCAAAACCCATTGATCATGCACTTTTTATAATAGACCTAAAATTTTGTGCCAGCAACAAAAACCGGACTAAATGCACCAATCAAAATGGTTAAGACCTTTTTGGAAGATGTGGGAATGCATTTTAGGCTTAGCAAATGTCCTATGCCTGGGTTGGAAAGAGGAAGGAAAACAGAAAACACTGGTATTGATCTTGGAGGTGTGATGATTGAAGAGGCAGATACAAGTGATATAAATACCTTGGTGTTCTTCAGTTAGATAATAATCTCATTTTACAAATCAAGAAAAGATTAGTTGGGAACATTAAAAGAGGGTCCAGAAAGGTAAATAAAAGTTAAATGATGGAAATCTTATACAAGGTATTAAATATTGGGTGATAGGAGTTGTTCTGTATGGGAGTAGAATAGCTGACTACAACAAAATATAAATTTATAAATTTGACACAATGACTAGGAAGGTCATGTTGATGCATAGGGGATTTCACACAAGACGTAACGTTGCTAGGTATATATATGGGCAAGGTCTTCTCAGTGTAGAATAATGCACAAAGTGAGAACGTAGGTCACTGCATGGTTACCTAATAGAATGGAATGAGGGAATGCTAATGGAGGTTTTAGAAGAAGGCGTTTTAAGAGAAAAGGAGTTACTAAAAACCTACAAGATAGCAAGATGTAACCAAAAGACTGCGCAATGGAAAGAAACTCCACTTAACAGATCTGTTGATTAGAACTTCGAAACCGATTGTTTACAGTTTGTTTTGTCAAGTACAAAATTGACGAGACTGGTGGTTCTCCATTCTCCGACTATGTATAACTTGCTGTTAATAGTTGCTAAATTAGCGCATTGTAAATTTAAGAGAAGAGATGGCGATATTAACGATAGTTTTACTGGAAGATGTGCAGTTTTCAAGGGCTACTACATGCTGACAAATGGTATGAGGTTAAAACTAAAAGAGAAATTGAAAGTGTTGAGTAAAAAATTCTATGGTAATTTTAGAATCCAATGTGATCACTGGGGCACTGCCTAGTAAGCTGTGCAATTCTAGGATAGCACTATCAGTTGGTCACACAACAAATGGATCCGTTGATGCAGTTTATTCAATATGTTTGTCAATGAACATACCTGACAGCGGGCAACAGCCAGCCTCGTCGTTCTATTTCAGGAAAATGCAATTAGGAAATTTTGCTGCAAGTAATTTGACCAAAACGTTTTGCTGTATTTTTGGGCCCTTGAAAATGTCTCCAAATCTGTTTGTGACATCCATATTTGATAACATGCAACTCTGATTCTTCTCTGAACGTATTATTGATATTTGATGTGGCAATGGCAACCAATTTTGGTAAAAGTTGCTTGCCAGCATTAGATTCTATTGTTTAGCTGATTTATTACAACCTTGCTGAGACCAAGAAGCAGTGAAAGACAACAATAAAATCAGAATACAATCCAGTGGATCAATGGATGATGCTCAAATGTTGCGGGAACAGCGCTAAAACCCAAATGCAGGTTTGCGGACCAATAGCAAAGCAGGCCAGAGAGTAAAATTGTGTCCGCCCTCCAAATTATACACATGTTCTTTTTTTGTGAAGAAACAGACCATGGGTGCTATGAGTTTTTTAGTGAAGACGGAAGGTTAAACACAACAAACAAGATTATATTTTTGTTGGCAAAGGCATGAGGTGAGTCTGAAATTTAATGTTCTGCTACCTAAAGGGAGCAGGGTGAAAGAAAAAGGGAGCGTAAAGGTGACAGATAAAGCCCATTCAAAGAGAGGATAGGTAATATGTAGCTCATGAATACTTGAGTCATACCTATCCTTGTTTGTGTGTTAGGGATAAATGACTTTTTCTGGTCCTATTGGTAAACCGAATCCTCCAAAAGACAGCGTTTTTAGGTAAGGGTGGAATATTAGGAAGTGTTTGCCCATCATTTTCATTAACGAGGTACCCACGCGAGCTTGACTATCGTGTTGATAACGGCTTATCTGGATGTTTATGTGGATGAAGCATTTTTTAGCTAAATTTTTAATTGTCAATTTCTTACTGATAAATTTGTTGGAGCTAATTTTTTTACAGCTAAGATTTTACAATCAAATTTGTTACAACCAAGTATTTTACAGCCAACTTTGTACAGCGAAGTTTGTTACCGACAAATATTTACAACCAAATCTTTTACAGCTACATTTTTAAACAACCAAAGTTTTAACAGCCAAATTTTTTACAACCAAATTTGTTACAACTAAATTCTTACTACTAAATTTCTTAGAACCAAAATTTTTACAGCCTAATTTATTTGCAGTTAAACTTGGTAGTTTTCTTTGAAACTCCTTTTATAAGAAAGTTGATAAAATCCTTCTGTTAACAACATGGAGTAAAATCAAAGGAAATTGAACGAAAGAACAAATTGAAGTAACAAATCTATTGTCGTCTTATTTGAAAAATACCTATATGCTATGTTAAATGTCAGTTTTTAAAAGGTATTAATTATGAAAAAAAGTTTTTCTAGTCTTTAAAACTTTCTTATAACGACTTTATTATTATTGTTGTTTTTTAATTTGTGGAAAATGGATGGAAATATTTTGAGCTTCCAATCTTTTTAAATTGAAAAAAGTTGTACGCATGACAAACAGGGTTGCTGCAGCTCCAAACCTGCTTACACCCGAGGTTTTTATTGTAGTATATTGATTGCTATTGCAAATCAAAGGTGTACAGAAAATTGAATTTGCTTAAATTCAAAGTGAACATTTGTTGGAGTGAGATGCATTTTTGAGGCCAAAATATCCTTTCGTTTTCCACAGCTATTCAATATTGATGCTCAAATAAAAACTTTATAATGCCAAATCAAAGCTATAAAAATAGTTGCAATCTCTTCTTGGGTAGTCAGATAATTTTATTTTTCACTGAACTTTACCTCTGATAGGGCTTTATGAGCAACATAGGCCGCAAAAGTATTTTGAATTCCTAACAAGCATAGTTAGGGACCGAGAAATACGTTGATTTAGTGAATACTAACTCTTAAAAAGTTAACACTGACTGTATATGTAGCTACGTGGGTGTAACCTTAAGGTATAGGATTTGTATGTTATTCTATACACACAATTTTTTATTGCTCCACCAACTGATTATTTAGTGCCCTAATTTCTGCAGTGTTTACGTTTGCTTAAAATTAATACATCTGTGAAGAAAAACCACACAAGAACTTGCTCAAAAGTGGAGTTTCTTCATAGGGTTATATGGATATTCAAATAAATGGAAAAGACCACCCAAGAGGATCTATCAAAATAGTGTATTTTGAAAGGTTGTTAAAATTTGCATGGTTAAACAGATAAATTAAACATTGTCCTGTGTCTGTTCTTTTTTCATCGCTTACAAGTGATCGATAATCTAGGTATTTGGTAAATGAGATTGCAAGCCAATACTTAACAGGTCGGCTTGTAATAAACAGAGGATCAGCGAAGTGTAGAAAAGACCACGTGATTTATCAGGTGCAAATGGTTTTAATGACTGACAAGTATACTTTGTTTTGCACGTCAGTAAGGCAAGTCGACGATGCGTCAGACCTGTGGAAAGACAGGGAAATGGAAATAAAAATTATTGATCCTTGAGTATGTGACGCGAAGGAAAGCCCCCCTTAAACAGGTATTTGAAGTTAAAGAGACATGGAAGTGGCCTAGAAAAGAGCTTTCTTCACTAGATTCTACTAAATTAAGTAGGCTTTAACAAGACTTCCTCCTTACTACATGTCTTTTGATATTTTTCTCCATTCTTCCAAAGACGCATTAAATAGGTTTCAATACATAATATAAAAAGGTTAAAGAGGACACGAGCTAGGGAGTTGACTTAAACCTACTATAGAAACGAAGTCATTGATCATAGTTGGCAGAATGCAAGTAGCCACATTATACAGCCAATATTATTATGTTTTTTTATTGGGATAAAGTGAAGGGAGAGGGGAAGAAATCTGTTAAAAGTTGTCCTGCATTTTGCTTGTCGTCAGTAATATGAGGCGTTCTTTGCTAGAAATTTATCTGAGCTGTCCCTCTTTAGCTTTCCATCTCCATTTGTCCAAATAGGAATTAAAAAGGTACAGTGAAGAGAGAAATTAGTCAGGGAGAAGCCTTTGATGAAATATAGAAGTAACGTATTGGTCAGTGATGTGACAATAACGTTTTGGCCAATGTTATGTATTTTTTTAGGATAGAGTGGGGAGTAGGATTGACCAATAAGTGGTCTATGTTGATCAGTCCCATTAATAGCAGGTAGTCTTCAACAGATAATCCTCTGCACTATGTCTTACACACTCATTTTTCTTGTTTCCACCTACATTTCCCCTTAAAGTCTGTTGCTAGCTTGCTTTTGCTTTTTTGCTCTTGCATGTTTTTGTATCATTCCCAATCCTATGTCCCTTTTAGCCATTGCGGTTAACGATATTTAAGTCACCTTATTTCTATCTGAAATTTTTTTATCTTTTTTTAATGGCTTGTCGTATTATGTAGTGATGGCATTCTTTCAGATGAATGTTCTTGAGCCACACAGGAAAGTCCTTATTTCTATCTTCTCAATCTTAACCTCTTTGGCTATCTTTGTCTTGAAATGAAACCACTGCTTTAAGTACTTGTCTTACCTAGTTGTTCAAAATACAATTCTTTATTCAACAGCTTGAGGCTTTGAAGAAATAAACTCGAAAATGGGCTAGGAAATCCCTTGTTTAATACGATACTCATGAGAAATTTAGCTGTGCTTTTTGTTATTTCCGGATATCTAGATTGCAATAAATTTGGCAATGTAAGCTCTTAAAATCCATTTAACGTGTTTAGTAGCATGTATGTCAAACGTTTATTAATTATACTATTTCTGCGACTTTATTCCCATTTATGCATCAGGTAGGTGTGTATTTTATATTGTATTAAAATAACCCTAGAAATATCATTGTTGTTTTTTATCTTTTCAATCATTAGACAAAATTATTTTATAAAAAGAATTCTGGATTTCTTTATAGAATATTGTATCTCCAAGAGTCTCACCCGCCCCTTAATCTTTTTGCCTGCCTGTCTGTCTGTCTGTCTGTCTGTCTGCCCCTCTTTCCATCTAAATGTCCTTCTATCCATCCATCTATCTATGCTTATATATATATATATATACATATATTCCCCCCCCCCTCTCTCTCTTTCTTTCTCTCTCCACCGCTCCATCCATCCATCTATCTATCTATCTATCTATCTATCTATCTATCTATCTATCTATCTGTTCATCTATCTATCTATTTATCTATGTATCTATCTATCTACATATCTATCTGCCCATATATCATCCCCTTTGGTTCTTTCTTTTATGTTCAAATACCTGGACATTACTTTCGAAGGTGTACATAGTTGGCGATAGAGATGAAAGAAAAGGTTGATATAACTGTGTGAGTGTAGCAACGAACAAAGTGACAACACAATAAGACCTAGTAATACAGAAAAAGCCAACAATTTGAAACTGCTATTGTGTGAAATCCAAAATTACATTGCTAGAAATCTTTCTTGTTGTCATATTCAATCCTGCGATCCAAACCCATAACAAACAAGTATATAAGAAATGTAATCTGCTGAGATCAGGTGGAAGCTAATTAGCTTTGTTGCTCAAAACCCTTTGTTAGCTTTTGTATCCTTATAAGTTTTCAAAAGACTTTAGTAAGGACTAAACAAAGCAAGTATTACTTTTAGTAAAACTTAGAGTTTAGTAATTTTAGTAAAATTTTATAGAGTTTTAAAGTAATTTTAGTAATAACTTAGTACATATAAAATCGGAAAGGACGTGGTGTTAGTCTGAATGTAATAGAGACCAAAAATTCTCTCCAAGGAAGAGCTGGAAAATTTTTAAAATCCACTTTGAATTGATTCTGTAGTGCATTGCTTATTTTCCACTTACTGGAAAGTTGGTGGTAAAAAGTGTAAATATCTTTGAAAGATAGGATGTTAAACCATGAAAGATAAGATTAAAAATTGATATATACTGAGCTGGATTCCAGCCAATGCCTTCCTGTGGCCTTTATGGCCACTTGAACCTAAGTAATCAGGATTACGTTTTACACCCAGAGCTTATTGTAACATAATCATCAACAACAATTGGTTTCATAAATAATTTAGTTAATAACATAGACCTGGTAGTTTACCTAGAGTTAGAGATGTAAACGAAATCCACAGCCCTACGTTATATTAAGCAAACAAATTAAAAGAAAGTCCCTTAAGAAAACGTGATATTTGAGTAATCTTAAACGGAGTATCATTGTTTCAAGCTATTATTGCTAACCCACCATGGCTCCAAAGATAAAACAAGTCTTCAAAGAAAGTGACAATTTAATATGTGGACAAAATATATCCTATTATATCTAAAAAAGGTAGGGGTCCTCTTGAATCTAAAAGTTTGGAAGGCAGTCCCTAATGGATAAAAATTTTAAGAAAGTACATTGAAATAGAATCTTCAGATTTTCCCTCTGATATATTTTATGTGAAATTATTTTGGATCCAAATATGGTTTAGATGAAATACTCTGACTTATGTGTTACGGGCGATAGACAAGGTATACATATCGCTATCACATTTATTGTCCTTGTTTAGAAGACTTGTTTGTGAGAATTTGCCCATTTAAATCAATGAACAATGGTTTATCGGTCTTAAATAGAGACCGAGGAGAGGTCTTAAACCGCTGATCCAAAAATAGAGACTGAATATAGCTTCTCTTGTTTTCAAAGCGTAGCCATTTCTTGTGCGCATGCTTCGCTTTCGAGGGCCCCAGAAAACACTTGACAGCCACAGAGGAAGTAACAGAACGCAAACGAAAACTGGATTGTGCTTGATGTATTGCGTTTCTTTCTGGAGTTTTTTTTCTTGATCATCGTGAATTTAGTGAAATAAAAAGAGCACAAGTAAGACGATTGAAGCATTTAATACATAGCATTGTATGACAACAATGACCTTTTCAACCATATTTCCTGAAATAATAGCCCGAGGCGGTTATCTAAAAATTGCATTTGACAAGAAGTTGCTTATTTAAGGGGGACAATTATTCGATATGGGCCGCTTATTCCAAAATTAACAAAAAAGGGAATGACAAGAAGAATGCTTGCCATGCAAAATTATTCCATTTACCATATACAGACAAAAACCCCAATGTCAAGAAAACAGAAAACCAGTTTTGTTAATAGCAAAAATGATGGGTTGAGGGGGCTCTTAATCGAGGAAATGTGGTATCCTTATAAAGAGCCTTTTTGTTTGATTAGAAATTAAAATCTTCATGACTGGCTTCTCAACAACTATTTGCACCCTGTTTTAAATTTCTCGTTTGTGATAATAATTTATGATTTCACCCGTTCCTTTTATTGCTAATTCCCGCAGTGGCGATACAAGATTTCTTTGCCAATAGTATCATCATCATCATCATCATCATCATCTTGGAATTAATGCAAAATTTGTGCACTGTATTTGAAGGCACTGCAATCAGTAATCAGTACTGTAAATTGTTAAATTAAATACGTTCACAGAAATACACATGTTTATGCAAATGTGTACAAAAAAGGAGAAGAACATTCTCTACAAGCAAACACTGATGTTATAAATATTGAGGCTACTTATTTATAAGTAGTTCAGCATAAAAATTTTATTTTGGTAGCCTTTTTGGTCAGAGGCATCCCAGTATTGTTTCGCGTTTAATTTCGTTTGGCAGAGTGTAGTATACCTTTAGCCATTACGAAAAAATGATCTTTTTGTAGGTGCAAGTTTCACTTGGTAATCGTAGCAACTTTTTATTACTTCTAGTTGAATAGCTAGTTTAATAATTATGTAAAACGTAATTAAAGTAGTCGGATCATGCTGCAGTTTTTGTTAGGAACAGTCTCATTCTTTTTAATAATCTCACTCTTGAAGATACCTTTTAAAAGATATTGGAGAAAGGATTGCCCAAAGTGAGTGATTCATCCAGTTTTACACCGAAGTATTTGCATCTTTTGATAATACTGACAGTTTTTGAGTTGTATTTAATTTCAACGAGTCTTCTTTCTTTGTTGAATCTTAATTTTGTACCGAAATCCATGATTTTTGTTTTCTTTTTTTTCATATTCCAGAGCAATTCTTTATCTTGAATGCATTTAGATACAGCTGTTTTGATTTCCTTTTTGTTTTTATGGTAGAAATACAAAACGGTGTCGTCAGCATTCACGGTTACTTTACAGTGAACTAACAATTTGGACACTCCAATAAAGTTTATCAGGAAAAACAATGTTCCCAAAATTGAACCTTGAGGTACTCCACAATTAAATGCTAACTTTGACTATACCATGCCATTAAAGGTGACTAACAATAAGCGGTCGAATAATAAAAAAATTCTGGAAAACTCTCCAAAACAAAGGCAAGAATACTCACGACATGCTCAAGGGTGACTATTTAATAAGAGATCAAGTCACCGATCGCAAAATATAGACAGTATTGAACTTTCCATTGTCTTATTGGGCGGCATTTTATAAACCGCGCGATTTTCAAGGCTCGTCTAGAAAAGACTCTCAAAAGTGTGCGTAAGTACACTGAGCCACAAACAAACATGAATAACACAAATAGCAATACAGTTTATTCAAAATTTTGTGTAATAAACTCCAAAGGAGATCAGTAAAACAAGAATAAAGAAGAATCCGTATTAACATAGTATATCCTGTATATTTAAATATCGCAATCGAAACATGTTCATTTTGGTCGATACTATATCTTTGTGGCACTGTGGAGAAACGTCTTGATTACGTAACGTAGTTGACGTAACATGGACTATTTGAGATTTATGGTAAGAATTCGAAGCAATGACTTCTAGCACGCTTGAAACTTTCAGGACTTTCCAGATTTTCTTGATCTTTTTTTGTCTGTTGTTTTACATTGGCTAGCTCAGCACTATTTTTGCTGAATCATTATAGGTATACTCGTATAAATAGGGACAGTTTGTAAACTCATCAGTTTTTAGTATTGAGATTTTGGGATATTTGACGAGAGATATTGACGTGATTTCTACGATATTCGTGATTTCTTGGAGATATAGGAGAGAACTGTGATTTTTCATTCGACAGACTGATATTTTTTGTTGGGTGGACAGTATTACCGATAGCACTCGACTGGACCAAGACACAGGAATAAGAAAACTAAAGCTAAGTTTTTTTGTCAATACTGAAAAACAATGAGAGGATCGAGAAAACCCCTCTACTTCTTGTGATTGGCTGAAAAAAACACAATTAAGCACCATGCACAAATTCTTTTTGTGTATGGTCTTCAATTGCGAAGGTGGTGACAGTTGAATATGAGTTTCCTGGAATTCTCCTAAATGGAAGATAAACCTAGCTCTGTAAATTAATTTGAACTGTTTTAGCATGAGATTTTTCATTGCATTCACAGTTTACCAGGAGATGCTGTGGTACAACTGAATCACAATTAACTATTTTGTGTATACTCTCACATTGCCTTTTTAGCTGAGCTCATTTAACAGAGGGTTTTCTCCATAAATACTTGGCACGTGATGTTTTATGCTATCTATCAATATTTAGGACGTACAGTCTACGTATTACACACCGGCACGCACGTACGTAGGTATGTACGTCACACCGGCACTTAAACTAGCAAACAACCATAATTAAATGGCAGGCAAGACATTCTTTGTAGATCAAGATTGAATTTTCTGTGAAGTGAAAATTACTTGAATGTAGTAGCACGACAGCATCCTGAAACTGCCCTGGTAACTTGATTTTTGAATTTAGTTAAAGCCAGCCCTCATTTTCTATAATGGCTTCAGTAATTAGTGCTGTTAATTGTTAAATTAAATGCATCCACAGAAAGACACATGTTTATGCACATAGGTACAAAAAAAGGAGAAGAACATTCTCTACAAACAAACACATATGCTACAAATATTGAAGTATATTTATAACCAGTTTAGCATAAATTTTTTTTTTGTCCTATTTGGTCAGAGGCTTCCAAGCACTGTTTGTTTCTCATCTTGGATAAGCAATTCTATATCTTTCTTGCTCATAACTCATACTACTATTGAGATAAAATAAGGTAAAATATAACCATGTCATAAAATTCTTGAAAACTTGTTGTACATATTTTTCGCCTCTAATTTCGTTTGGCAGAGTGCAGTATACCTTTAGCCATTACGAAAAAATGATCTTTTTGTAGGCATCCTTTGGGCATCCTGAGGATTAATTTTCTGTAAAGTGGAAATGACCTTGGATGTAGTAGCACGACAACATCCTGAAACTGCCCTGGTAACTTGATTTTTGAATGCAGTTAAAGCTAGCCCTCATGTGCTATAATGGTTTCAAAGCTTTGCAACCAATAAGCAGTTAAAAATATTGAAAACATTTGAAATAAAAACTATGAATTAGATTTTTACCGGCTCTCATCCATCTCCTCTTAATTTGTGGAAAGAGTATTTTTTTCCCTTGATCCTCAGTTAATTTTGATGGTTCCATAATCTGTATTCTTGAGTTCGAACTATTTAAAGTGATGCTCAGAAGTGTTTCTGTACCCGAGTTTTGGCTTTAATTTTTTACTCTGATTTACATACTAGCTTTACTACATCTGAGATCTTCAGCACGACAAAGAAACCATCGTTCTACCGAGGTAAGAGCCAGGAAAAATAATTAATTGTCGCTTGGCTATTTCTCTTATTTTTACTTCCCAATTAAGAATAACTTTCTTTAATTAATTAAATTGTATAAATAATTGCAAAGACCTCTCTACTTTTTAATGCTAAATAGAAATCCCGCCAGCTTCTCAGAGCTTTCAAGTTTAACAAGGATAAATTGAATATTTTAAAGTTTTAGTTAATAAAACGACTTGTATTTTTGTTCGTATTATTCAATGTATTTCGTCTGAAGGAAACGTCAAATGACCTGAGATTTGAATTCCCTTATTCTGTTCGTCGTTTTTTTGCTTACCAAAAAGAGTAAAAAAATTGTGAACATTTTTTTGTCAAAAAGTAAATAAATTGCTTTTGCCAATTTTACTATGTAGTAAGTTTTTATTGTGTACAGCCTTGCACATTTGATGTTTGTTTATCAAATGTGCCAGATATCTGTCTTTAAACCATTATTATTACTATTATTATTATTACTATTATTATTATTACTATTATTATTATTACTATTATTATTATTATTATTATTATTATTGTTGTTGCTTTTGGAACTCTTGGGTTGATGTCGACATGATCATTAGATAAATATAGAAAGTAACAGTCAGAAACACTACAAACAATACAAACAACAAGAAGAACAAGAAGAACAAGAAGAACAAGAAGAACAAGAAGAACAAGAAGAACAAGAAGAACAAGAAGAACAAGAAGAACAAGAAGAACAAGAAGAACAAGAAGAACAAGAAGAACAAGAAGAACAAGAAGAACAAAAATAAAAAGAAGAACAAGAAGAACAAGTAGAACACGAAGAACAAGAAGAGAGAGGAGAAAAAGAAGAACACAAAAAACAAAAAGAACA
>RDPX01000426.1:400862-431840 GCA_003991215.1 Morbakka virulenta | reverse complement strand
TCTCTCTCTCTCTCTCTCTCTCTCTCTCTCTCTCTCTCTCTCTCTCTCTCTCTCTCTCTCTCTCTCTCTCTCTCTCTCTCTCTCTCTCTCTCTCTCTCTCTCTCTCTCTCTCACCCTTTCTTTCTCTCTCTCTCACTCTGTCTTTCTCTCTCTGTGTGTCTCTCTCTTTCTCTCTGTCTGTCTGTCTGTCTGTCCCTCTCTGTGTGCCTCTCTCTGTATCTCTCTGTGTGTCTCTGTGTGTGTCTCTGTGTGTCTGTGTGTCTGTCTGTCTGTTTGTGTGTGTGTGTGTGTGTGTGTGTGTGTGTGTGTGTGTGTCAATTCGGATGTCCTATGCAATAATGTGCTGGCTAATTTACTGTATTAAACAACATTAAAGTAATATTATGATAACTTGTGGACCTTCAATGACCTAAGCTGTCCGTGGTTGTACGGCGCCGGATTTGTTACTATGTTAAAGTCAGACTACTGAGCTTTCGCATGTTTTTGGAAACAGAATCAGGGAAAGGATAAAACGAAGAGATAGCAAAATAACGAAAAGCTATGGAAGAAAAAAATATGTAATAACATTGTAACCCTTTGCATTAAAGTGCTTTTTGACGATGATAGGGCCAAAACTCTAGGAATAAACCAGCAAGAGCAAACCAGAATAAAAAAACTTTACAGCCTCTTTTTCTTTTTATTGTTTTGAAACTTGCCTCTATTTGAGTCATTACTGCACAAAAATTTTCATTGTTGTTTTTAAAAAACAGCAAATGCTGAATACCCCAAGTGTTCCAATTCTCCTAGCCTTGTTTTTTAAACAACGTTAAGGCTCAATTCCATGATGATTTAAGTAGGGGTGTAATTAAGGTGAGCAGAAAATGACCAGTTTAAAGGCCTTGCAAACAGCTTGGATGATAACATTTGATAACAGAAGATTTGTCATTAAGGAGGTTTGTGCAGAAGTTTGCATCGAAAAGTGGTAAATGGCATGCAGAGACGAAATTTGAGAAGTTATGAGAAGTAATACTGTTGGTTGGTGTGGACTAAGAAGGAGATGAATTTGGTGTAGACGTTTAGTTTCAGCTCAAAATAAGAGCTTCAATTATTTTTTGTTTAATCTTAGCCCGATGCCGTCTTTAGTTAATTGCCTGATTGACAATGCTGTTACTTTTCTAAAACTATAATAACAAAAAGCAATATAGATCTTTTTTTCTTGTTTCTGTCTCTTTTTAAAACATCAGGGGCTTACAAATGTCTCATTAATCCACCCTGGTCACCTGTTTTCACCGTTCACTTCCAAGAGCTGATAGGGTGACAGGCTTTTGCCTGATTCTCATTTTTAGTGGGGCTTTTCCATCTTGTTTCACTATCTGTTTCATCTCTATATAATAGGTTTGTCATTCCGCAAATTATTGGTAGGATTACAATTCACAGTGAAAACTCTACGATAGACACGGATGTCTTTGGTGCTCATTTCAACACGGAAAACTTGTTAATTCCATTTACGTATATTCATCGGATTTAATCGCGGCTCAGACTGGAATGAAAGATAAGTTAAGAAACGTAATAACTAAGGCTATTATACATTGTAAACCTAAAATGGCTATAGATAAGGGAGAAGAAAAACTTGTCTCAATACCAAAATGAACTTCCTGGAAACCATACATTATGGGGTGTTAGTTGTCGCCCGAAATATTTACCAATGGATAACGATGTTGTGTTTATTACTTTATGCTTTACTGTGTCCAACATTCTAGTCTGGATGGAAACGAATTGGACCGTCTATCTTATGTTTGTACAAATCAATTAGGCTATCACGGTTTGAACGACAAAGGTAGCAGAGGAGAGAGGGAAGTCAAACCATTGTGAACGGGACTTAATACTTTGTAAATGAGCAATAAAAGCAGTAAATTTCTTTAAAACTTCCCTGGGAAGCTGATTTTATAATTTAAATGCTTTGCCTCGACAAATTTTGACTGTTTTCTTGAAATATATGTTAACGAGAAGTACTCTTTAAAGTGTCTGTTGTTCAATCTTCAAAGATGAAATATTATTGTTAACCTATTCACTTGTGGGTTTCTATCTTGGATCAACTAAACATGATTCTGATTATATTTTATGAGTCTTAGAGTAAAGGGGTGGTACACCAACAGTTCACCTTCAAAAAAATTGAAGTACTTGCATTAAATAGGAAAATTAATATTAGAAATAATACAAATAGTTTTTTTATGTACTACCGTATATATTGTATATTGTATCATTAAGAAATTTCTTAAGTGTGCTCAATAATGCTATAGATCTCAACTGTTCCATCCAGACCCAAATTCAAATTCCTTTATCACTCTTTTTCCATTACCTAAAGAGACGCCATTAATGCTGTACAGCAAAATTACAGAGTTAAAGTTTATAAAGTTGCAATCAATTTTATTGTTTATTGATTTGTTTATTTATTTATTCATTTATTTATTCATTTCTTTATTTATTTCCTTATTCATTTATTTGTTTATTTCTTTATTCATTTCTTTATTCATTTCTTTATTCATTTCTTTAGTTATTTCCTTATTCATTTATTTGTTTATTTATTTATTCATTCATTTATTTGTTTATTTATTTATCGTTATTGTTACCTTCATTTCAAATACCTCGTTTTGTCCTTAGCTTTTAAACCAGAAAGTCACATCATTACTCTTTAAAATAGACTTTTGTAACAAATATATATATATATATGTTTGTATATATATATGTATAGTATTATGTATAGTATTAGAGTGTAACACTCAGAGCAAAAAATGGTATTGGCTAAATTAATGTCCATGAGGAAAAGACACATACGTGAACAAGCAGCAGGACAATAAGAAAGACAACACAACGAGCAACACAAGAACAAGCACACACACACACACACACACACACACACATACACATACACGTTTGCAGGTAAAAGACAAAAGAAAGTAAAAATGATTGTTATGGAAGAATATATATGGCAAGAAGAATGACAAAGAAGAGTAATAAAATTGTGATAGATTAAAATAAAAGAATGAGTCAAGGTCTGATGGTAATTTCAGAAATCATGGATCATCAGTCGATGACCATGTTAACCATTTCGGGGATTTAAAATCAAAATGTTTGCCGGACCTTGACTCAATTTTGCCAGACCTTGACTCATTCCGACATGGTTGCCCAGCAGCAATGATCAGATGCCACCTTTAACATGACTGCGGCGAACAAGAAATGAAATATGACAGGGACATGAGGGAAGAAAACAGCAAAAGCGTGAAAAAAGAGAAAGATGGAGGGGAGAGAGGGGTATATAAAAAATATAAAAAAGAGACGAAACTTAAGAACATAGAGAGGTATTATAGATGTTTTGTCAAGTCATATTGTAGGTTATTGGTGTCTTTGTTGAACGAGTATTATTTATATTTTTATATGTATGTATAAAAATATAAATAATGTGTAAATATAAATAATAAATATAATAAAAAGTAAATATAAATAATGTATAAATAACTGTGAGATGTTATGACAAAAGAAAAAGTTAGTGACGCGTTTTCCGGAACATTCCAAAATGTTCCCAAATTCTGACTTTCATTTGATATATGGTTGTTATACCAAAAATAGGCAACAAAAGGCGAAACATAAAATTATACAAAACATTTTAACGCAAAGTGTTAGGAATATGATCTTTAAAACTAAAAAAAATTACCTGATCGAGTCTGGCATCTAAAATAGGGATTAAAAAACAACACCACAAACAATTACTAAATACTCTGAGCAAGAGAGTTCTTAATTTCTAGGAAACTTCCTTTAGATATTGTAATATGATTAAATTTTTACCCTTTGAAACGGTACTGACTACATCCTTGCCAAGCTTTATTTAATTCAAAAGTAACCTAATACATCCATCGAACAAATACATTGGGTAATCATTTTTCAATAGAATATAGTAGAGACGATTTTTTTACGAGTGAAACGTATCAAAATCAGGAACAATGTGAAATGTGATAAAATAAGGATGATTTATCATATAATAGGGTTCCTACTAGTCCATGTTTGTAGTATGAAGGGAGGAATTACAGAAATTATCATCAACACCACATAAAGTTGTTTTATTAAAATATTTGTGATAAATTTATCACTCTAACAATGGGTTTGTTTTTCTAAGAACGATAGATTACCATTAACCTCTTTCTCAGAAATAGAAAAATATTAGAATGTTTATTCTTCATAGACGATTGAAATAACGGCACCTTTTCTAGGGACGAAGGTTAAGCTAATATGTCGTCAATGTATCTCCTGTAGTACACAGGTGCAAACATGGTAGGGCACACTTCTTCACATTTCTTTTCATGATGTAAGAGAAAAACATTAGCAAGGTATGGTGCCAGAGATAAGCGCATGGCAAACACTCTTTCTTGTTTGTATCTTTCACCATCAAAGGTGAAATGAGATTGATTGTTAGCAAGCCTAAGAAGCTCCTCAAATTCAAATTTTCTAAGGTTATCAACGGTTTCAACATCTCAATATAATTACTATGCACATGTTTGAATCGTTTCATTGAGAGGAATATTAATACATAAGGAATCCGCATCTAAACTAGCCACAAATGTAATTTTTATTCCCTTATTTCTTCAGGAAACCTGTGAGGAATCAGGTACAGGAAACGCATCTGAGGCTAAAAATGATAAAAATGGATACAGACATATAGCTGATATGTATATAGGTGTACTTATAGCTAACAAAATAAGTCTAAACAGAGAAAGAGCCGTCAACACTAGGTTTACTATATACTTAAGCAACAACTAAGAAGAGTGCTTAAGTTCGAATAAAATGGTTTTATCCTATTACATACATTCGTAGTTAAAGAACATTCTAAAACAATTTGCAAAGAATTTTGCAACCTTATAATTCACTTTTTATAACAATTAAACCCTTTATGCTTACCTTCTTTGATTTTAGCAAACCTAGTTGTATCCCCTAATAAACTTTCACATTATGAACATAACTTTGTGCCTATTATTTAAACAGATAGAAAGACTAAGAAATAAAAACACATCGGAACCCACACCCAGCCACTTTAGTTCTAGGTAATGGTCCCAGTGGAGGGAACGAAATGTGAAAAAAAATCGTTAAGTCAAACGATTTTTTTTTGTATCAACAACATCATGGCTATATTTAAAAAACTGATAGATAGACCGAGAAAGTGACAGACAGACAACTAACCCAATCCATAACCTTCCATCTTCAGTTGCCATGTAGATTGAAACTATTACACATGTAAGTGTATCACTATATATTATAAACTCTCCAACGCAAAATGATTGCCTGGATCTCATTGGTCTTTATGCACACTACATTCAGACACGCCCACCTACGAGGCGTGTTTAAGCACACAGTTGTTAAAACACACATCCATCTAAGATTTACTATGTAGTAGGTTCTTCTTGTGTGCAGCCTTGCACATTTGATGGTTGTTTATCAAATGTGCAAGGTATGTTTTTATATCATTATTATAATTACTATTACTGTTGTTGTTATTATAACTGTAGTTGTTTTTGCAACTCTTGGATTGATGTCGACAGGATCATTAGATAAATATAGAAAGTAGCAGTTATTACAAGATCTATTTGAGTATCAACGCAGCATGATTGCTTTGGTCACAAGCGTGTCTATGAACACCGCTGTTAAGACACAGACCCATCTAAGATGCTCACCCAGATGAATGACAGCAAAAGCTACCTGAACTTCTGCATCATCGTCAAAGACGTCAGAACAACTATATCTGCATCAACAAACTAACACTCCTCATCCATCACCTCAGCCTATAATTGCCATGCTGAATCAGCGACAAAATGAATAGATTTTTATATTGTTCAAAACTTTGATTTTGTACACGGACAATCCAACTTGAGATCTTTAGTTAACAATGTATTACCACAAACAAATAGTTCAACAATTTTGATATGATGTTGTTTCTCACTTCTTTTCCACTATCCGAAAGACTTTAGTGCAATAATTTACTTCTTTTTTATTTGATTTTATTCTGTGTGTTCTAAAGAAAATCATTTCGTTTATTGGCTCCTTTCCTCTCCTTATCTTATTCTTGAAAAGATAAAAAACTCAATATGATTAGTTATTGATTATACTTCTCAGCTACTATATTTTGGCTACCCCTCCTCTCTATGAAATTATACATGTACAAATACATCGACATAGACGATTGTGTGACACGGGGTGAATATCAAACATCGGACTCAGTTTAGCCACTCAATATGCAGTCAGAAATTGTGTTTAACCAAACTGACAAAACAACAGACAGACAGACAGACAGGCACACCTCAGTTATTCAGTACATATTGTGGAGGGGAAAGAAGAGCAAGGCTTTCTGGATTTAAAGAGAAAGAGAGGAAATAATGAAAGAAACTTTTTATACCCAATGTTTAGAACGTTTGCAGGTACATTCGGCTTTAAAAGGTAATTACTTTTTCCTATCCTGTTAGTTTACAACGATCTGTGGATTTAAATCTCATCGGCTAGTGTGGCGGTGCTTTGCTTTTTGAATACAATTGTACCTTGTATGTAACCTCTAGGTTTCTAGTACTGATAGAACCTTTGAAAGGTGGAACACAATAGCGAGTTGTATGAAGTAAATCTAACCCTTTCCAACTTGGGTGACAAGAGCTGACGAAAAAATTACTTTTGAAAAAAGACTCAAATCCATTCGGACTCATGCTAAAATGGCTTTATTTTCTGTCTCTTGGTTGTTCATTGTCACTGCCGGTTCTTTCGTGCTATTGCACATGACTCATTAGTACTACTGCAGAATTGTAAACTTTCAAGAATATATGGCAGAAAAAAGGCGTCTTTTCCATTTAGGTGATCTGGTTAGATTGCTGAATATGCACTGACATGTATCTTTTGAGATGAAGAATGAGCTTGCGCACTTCTTTGTGTGGTATATATGTTGTTCCACCTGGGCTTGTAGGAAGAGTATTCGTCACAGTCTGAGCACGCTACATGCATATGTACAATAGTATATAAATACATATGCACATCCATCCAAGCATAAATACATACGTACAATAGTATATACATATATATATATATATATAGTATATATACATACACACGTCCATTCAAGCATACATACACGCATACAATAATATATACATACATACATATACACACGTACATTAGTATATACATAAACATATACACACATAAACGCCCATTCAAGTATACATACGTACAAACATACATGCAAAGATACATGCATGCAAACATACAAACATAATAACATCCATAAATCCATTCATGCATTAATTCAGGCAGAAAATGAAGGGTTACCACAACAGTTTTGCTTAGTGTCTAAACATTATATACCAGTGACGAACCTAAAATGCCGAAATACAGTAACAAACAGTTGCAACTGACAATGTCAGTCACGGGGTGACGAAATTTTATTGTCTTGACTTTAAGCACCATGAATCAAATTTAATTAATGAGACCATCGAGTTGTAACCTAGTAATTAATACCATTGCAAATTAAGCTTTCAAAACACCAGAGAGAAAGGGTAAAAATCAATTAATTAATCAATTAAGACCTTTGTCTGAATAAAATTATTTATTATTTATTACAATTATTAATTTATTAGTCTTACAATTTTCATTGGCCTCCATGTTGATTTGGGCTAGTTGTTTCCCTGTTGAAAGAAAAATCGTCATTCTGTGAGAGGTTTATCTTTATATGTGTGATTTGGGGTGAGGTTTTCAGCGTCAGGAAGCTCTAAAAAAGGTACATTCGAGTAAAATACATGATTTGAAGAGCGACATGTTTAAAAGCATAACATCGCTTGGTAATTCAGTAAAAAGGTGGCTATGGTATTTAAAGGCACTACGTTGAGTCCAGTTCAATGCACACACATTTTTAGCTTTCTACAATTCCATATTATCTTCAGCCATATTATTTTTAGTGTGAAGAAACTGGTCTGTACGAGACATGCAAAAAAAGGCGCACTCAAATAAAAAAGTGAGATCAGTTATATCTGCAGAAGACCTAGAACATCTCACACTGCAATATGATAGAAGCACAAAACACTTAGCAGGATTAATAACAGTGTTATATATTATCTAATAGTTAGGAGCCCTAAACGTTTGTAAATTCAGGACATTTTGTACATAATACGATGAAACATCATCACTATCCCCATTACAAACTATCCTTGGCTTCAAAAAAAGGACCCGAGGATCACCAGGCCAATCCCAATGGGAAAAGTGCTAAACTGATTTCAATGGTGTATCCAGATGCACAATTTACATTGAACTAAGGACTAGAATACAACGAAGATTTAACCTATCACTTAAAGTAATGTCATTGTCTATTACATTTTTCTTCTGGTTTACTCCCGTCATGGTTAAACCCAACTAGTTGTCTTCGTCCGTAGTTAAGAGAGGGACAGGAAAAATTTTTACAGAATCAAAGATGCATATTAACAGAGGATTTAATACCAATCTCAACCCAATCCTTTAACTTAGCGCCAGCTGCAGTGGCAGTTTTCACAAAGATAGAATCTGGAGGAACAACTCAGAGGAAAGAACGAAAACCATCATAATTAGCCTTTCCAAAGTTGTATAACTTACCATGATTAGCTTTTCAACATCAGCAATAACAATCAACTCAACAATGATAGTGGCCAGTGCAGTATCTGGTAAAGCAGAAGTTTTAATAGAAATTGCTGAGCAAGACTATGAGACAGAATCAAGAAGGATATCAAGCAAATAATGTTTAGCAATATCACTATCAGGCACCAGTTTGGAGAGTCAATAATCTTTATAAGGTTATGAGTCAGGGCATAGTGTTTAAAAATTTGTTCCGACCAGTTAGTTCAACAGAAATAATAAAACTAGCTTCTATAATGAGGATTGAAATGACAAAATGCAAAAGGTTAGTAGAACTGTGAACCATCAAGGCTTTGGTAATGCCATATGCTATAGCCTCAACTTTTTCCACAGAAGGAAAACCTGGCACTCCCACTATTGGAAAGTCCATGTTTACATAAGTGGTCAACCTTTTGAGATATGGTAGACAAGAAGGTATGGTCACCTGGAATGAAGAAAGGATGGGGTAATTGGAAAGCTAGAGCAAAGATCATTAATATTCCTAAAAGACCCCAAAACGATTTTAACGTGTAAACCTAAAGAATTGGGTTGGGTAAAATTTTGCTCATAAAGGAGACAAGATGAAACAGTGAGACAAATCAAACCACTTCTTTATTGTGTGACCTGGGAATTGACAAAGTTATTGCTCTCGTATATAGCAAGGTAGGGGCAACAGACCTAAGTAGGGAAATAATTACATAAATACATACACTAATATATATATATATATATATATATATATATATATATATAGTAAAGCTGATGAGTGTAAGGCAGGAAAATTTAAGTTCTATACACAAGTTTTGAGTTTTCTTTTTTACCTTCTATATTAGCTCTGGATTTCCATCTAGAACTCTAAATGGTAGCAGAAGAACTCTATTAATTTCGTTTGTTTGTTTACTTATATATATATATTTATGTATGTATATGTATGTATATGTATGTATATAATAGCATTGCTGACTTTCACACTTGTTGATCAGAGAATCCTCTCAAAGAGAAACTTCCCAGCATGTCTTTGATATCGCTTTGGGAAATGAAATTTTTGCTCCCCAAATCCGGAGACGTGGGTTTCCTTTCACTGGTCCTAAACTGGAACTCTTTTCAGGTTTTTTATTTCTCGGAGTGTTCGATTGATCCGCTCATGATTAATGGGATTGGATTAATAGATTGAGGGATTGATAAGCTGACTGAGTTACAGATCAATAGATTGATGTATTGATGTATTTAATTGCTTTACGCATATCACAGGTGTACAAATAAAAAGGACAATTTTTCTGAATTACTGTTCTGTAATAACAAAATAAGTAAGTGAAAAATACACTGTTAATCAAGTCAGATGCTATTTTCAAATACAAAACCATAAAAAAACACCCTAGAAATTATGGCATATTTCTGAAATTACCAAATCTGAGACTTGAATACCTTAGAGGCACCTTTTACTGCAGAGAACTACAAGTATTCAAAGAGCTTCCCCGTGATATAAGAATAACTAATACGTCAAAATTTGAAAAACATTTTGTTTTTGAACAGGCGCTTTGTACTATTTCTAATTTTTAGCTATTGCTTGAACTATATATATATATATATATTTTTATATATAGTTATATTTAATTATGACATATTTACAGTATAGCCTTTGCTGCATCAATTAAAATATATAAAATACATAAAATAAGATATATTTTTAAAGAGGATGTCACTTGTAGTATTTAATTTATTCTATTTGTTTTAATTAAAAAAAATCATCCTTTGAATAAAAATTAAGATGGTGTTGTTTTGATAATTGTTAGCCAATACTTCTGTGGTTTTTAACTTTATATTCTACCCGTATTTTTATTTAAGGGGGCGATTTAATCTATTCTAGTCATTATTGACCCTATACTCTATATTTTGTTCAAGTGGTAGTGTCCTCTTTCCTTTAAAGAGGATTTAGTGAGATGCAGAAAATAAAAGAATAGGATCAGTCAATCTGTTCTTACACCAGTGGTTTACACATCCTGTTGTAGGATCTTGACACACATCGTAAACGTACATCGTCAAGACTGAGTCACAAAATACTAGCATTAATCAAACCTAAACAAACACAAGAGTTTAAGAAAAAAGACGAGAACAGTTACCCCCATCTGTAGTGTTCTGTCAAGGTAAGTCTTGGGATTTTATGTTTGTAACTTGTACGTCAGCAAGGCTCTTCACCTGACTATGACATTCTAGTAGGTAAAATAACACTTTTGACAACCACTTTTTCTTTGTCTACATTTTGAAGTATCTTGTAGTTGTCGTTTAGTTAAGATATTGTGTCCTTATTCGTAAAAGTACTTGAAAAATAATTTCTTGACTGCAGTTTTGAGGAAAAATATTATTAAAATCTATAAGTGTACAACTTTGTCTAGTTGGCTTAATGCCACTTTATTATCGAAGGGAGCTATGCTATTGAAAATAAATCGGTCGTCTCTCACCCAAATCCAACCAAAATCTTGGATTAAAAACCCAAGATCACATTTATCATAACATTACACTAGAAAGCAACTGAAATATGTAATACGATCATTCAAAGCAGGAAATGTCACAGGCGAGTTAACTCAAGGTGTTTTTAGCAGCAATATTAAAACGACAAATTTTAGACTTAGGAGGTGCTGCTAGCCTCTCTTTTACAATTTCAGCTTCCTTTCAACTTTGATATGTGAAAAGAAGTAAACAGAAATTTTTGAGAAGGGAACTGTACACCTTGCATTAGTATATATATATGCATAAACGTAACCTTATGAAAATAATAAGATGTACTGATAATTCCTAGTAAATACTAATCTCTGCCTGAGATTAATGCTACTTACGAAAAAAATGGTTGAGAATTATATATTCCCTTTTGTGTGCATGCAAATCCAGTAGTTGCGAGCCTCTTTTTAAATAGCAAACTCGTTTTGAAAATGAAGCTGTTAAAAGAGAAAACAAAATCCCTGAAAGTTAAAATATTAAGCATTCCTCTTTTAATCATACATTATATTATATAATCAATATATACATACATTGACTAATTTGAAAGTAATTGCCGCTCTTCAAATAGGATCTCATTTACAAACGAATCATGTTAAATAACAAAACAATACCCTTTGGAGTCAGTTTTATGCCTGTTGTATTAAGACGATGTATTAGGATGCCAGAGTTCTTAATTCTAAGAACTGTATTATGGTGTAAGAGGATTACATATTCTTTTTTTTATCACCAAAAAGCTCAAAGGTACTAGCCTCTCTATAAATGTTAATCTCGCTTGGGCACTATGTTTTTCAAAAACAAAAGAAAAATATTGAGTGCGCCTTGTTTATTCCAATTAGTTTAAATTTGTCAAATTGAGATTGTTACCTTTTGCATTTACTTGGTTTTCTTGGCATTTGTCACCTGTTAAAAACCAAGCAGGTACCAGTTACAGCCACTTAACCCTCAGAAGAAGGATAATTGGCTGTGTTGAAGACTTACTATGATCAACTCATTATTCTTCACCAACCAAAAGTATTACTTCATTTTTCTTATATAAGTTCATATTGCCTATTAATAATTTCCCAAATTTTATAAATTCACTTGTATGTATGTATGTATGTATGTATGTATGTATGTATCCATCTTCTAATAACGATCTAGAAAAACAAATACCCTAAGCCCTCTTTAGTCCTGGCCAGGGATTGATGGCTGATGGTGCCCTCTTGCTACCGATTGTTCTGTGCAGGACAAGATGATCTAAAGAGACGATTTGTGTTTTAGTTATATATCCTGCATGAGCCACTCTGAAACTTTTGTAATGCTGTATAAAGATAAGCGTTAGAACCCCTACTCCTGTGACCAACCCTTTTTCTTCTGTATTAGCGTAGCTGCTTATTGAACATCAACTTTAGAAGAAAACGTAATGCTGGGTGTCGTCGTCACAGTCGTCGTCGTTGTTGTCGTGGTGGGGCTTTAACTCGTAGAGCATCATCAATTATGCATTTCTACTACCTCCTGTCCTTCGATGTCCTCAGTAGTTGAATTTCGCTCTTTGTCGTTCACGTTGGCACGCTTCGCAGATGTATTATTCTTCTTCTGCCTTTCTCACGTTTTTCACTGACCAGTCCAGTCAGTGCAAGTTCTTTAAGTTCTTCCTTTCTAATGACGTGCCCAGAAAATGATTTCTGTCTTTTTCTGATTATGAGAACAAGTGTTTTCTTGCATTCTTCTCTACGCAAAACCTCTTTATTTGTCACATGCTCCGCCCAGGAAATTCTCAACATTCGACGTAACATCAATACCCCTCTTGCATGCAGCTTTGTCTTGAAGATCGGCTTAGTGGACCAACTTTCACAAGGTTAGGTTAGAAGTGGGATTATAACTGTATTCGTATTCTGGTCTACAGGCAGAGAGTTTTAGACATTCACGGAAAGACCTCTTTAGCCATGCTGATCCTTCTTTTTATTTCGTCTGCATATCTCCAGTCCGATGTGATCATGGTGGGTGTGTCACTCACAAAACATAATATTTTAACACAGATTTTCAAATTACACTGATAAAAAGTTTTAACACTTAACAAAAAAGTGTACAAGTAGTTATTTTAGGTATTGCATAAGCAACTTCCAGATCTTTAAACGGTAATTCTAAATGTCATTAGAGCGGTATGTACTTATGGATTTACTGTTCTAGTTTAATACTGATATGGAGGATCTGGTAAATAGTGTAAACACCTATAGTGTTGATAAAAATCAACCATTCTGTATTTGGATGAAGTAGTGAGACTGTATTAGGTGGTAAAAACGTTTTATTCCCTTTCGCTCCTGTGGCATGTACACATGGATTAGATTATTAGTTTTGTATCACTATGGAGCATTTGATGAATGCTCTAAGAATCTATGTTGTTGATAACAATCACGTACTCCGTTTCCGAAGGTAACAGTGACATAATAGACGGTAACTAAGCTCCAGGAAATTTCCGCTTTTTTCCGTTACACCTGCTAAAGCAGGAGGTAACCAAAATATGAGAAATACGTAACACACTTATGCTGCAGGCTAGGTTGTATAATTTGTAATTATTTAAGCATAGAAACCTGCTTTTTATCTAGACATCAGAATGCAAGAATATTGCCGACGTGCTTCTGCTCGTCGGCGATGACGTGCTCATCAGTCATTTCCACCGCTTTCTCTTTTGGGTTTTCCGCATAGCAGTGTGCAGAATGTCATTGGTCCTTGAGTATACATCATCTTGTATTAAATACTGAATTGTAAGCAAACATTCAAAGGACATTTGGGGACGGAAATATTATATGGAGCAGAAGTATGGTCAGCTACGAAACCTCCGAGAAGAAGATAAAGTTAGAGGAGATGAAGTTTCTGTAGTATAAGTTGGGGACGAAAAATGGTGGATGATGTTACAGCCTTAAAATTTGGAAAAATAACAAAGAAGATGAGATACCAAAGGCTGTTTAGCAGGGGTGATATATATATATACATATATTTATATTTATGTGTGTGTATGTGTGTGTATGTGTGTATGTGTGTATGTGTGTATGTGTGTATGTATGTGTGTGTGTCAAAAATGGGGTCTGAAAGTAAGTATGTCAAAATCCGAGCATGTGTAAATCAACAAGAAGGTGGATTCACCTAAAAAAATATAGATGCAGATGATGCGCACAAAAAGTCCGAGTTCAAATATCTTGGTTTGTCACTGCAGAGTGATGGAACAAGTGAAAAAGAAGGAGGAAAGAGAATAGTCAGGGTGGAGTAGTTGGAAGAAGCTGGCTGGAGTGATGTGTAACGTAAGAGTGCCAGTGAAGTACAAGATAAAGGTGTACAAATCTGTGATCAAGCCTGCTTTGATGTATGAACTAGTTCAAATGACCAAAAGCTTTGAAAGGAAAATCTTCATGTTGGGCTGCTCGCTTGTTGTGACCAGAAAGGATGTGATTAGGAACGTTATGGTTAGAGAAATTATTGGAGTTGGAGAGATTGTAAGGAAGTTAGCAGGGATTGGTTGAGATCGCTTGGACATGTCGGAAGGACTGAAGTAGAGTATGTGGGAGGGAGAGTATTAAAGATGCAAATATCAGGGACGAGATGTTTATATATATTCTTAAAATCTTCCTGTATGAAATTCTATGGTCATTAATTTTAGGTAACTGTCGGAATAAAAACTGCAAGTTATGATGAAAGTATATATAACAAGCTTGATGGTGCCACGGAATTATTATTAGAAGAAATATCATCATATTTACAATTGATAACAGGCATTTTAAAAATAAGTATTACCCATACGTATGAGGTCTAGTTTATACTCTTACTTTATTCTTAGATTTCAACTCATCCGAACTTTGATATTTAAAGTTAAAAATTAATTTCTTGTTTCTTAAAAAAAGTGTGTATTACTGATATGAACTGTGGTATCGAATTGCTAAAACAAGTTTTAAATGAAAACCATCAAAATAGCCAATCACATAAAAGAAGAAATGTCATATAAATGTGAACCATAGAAAAATGGATCTTACAAAAAATATTATTATGACAAGTGCATATCGAGACAAGCCTTATTCTTGTTTCATTCTTAGTTTTTAATTCATCAAAATCTTGCGAATTTTATAAACTGATTTGGATTCTTGGTCGAAAAAGAGAAAGAGAAGCTGTTACTGAGATCTACAGGTATCTTCCATTCTCCCTCGCACGAGGAGTTGATACATGTTTTTCTGGGGGGGGGGTTACCCTCTCCCCGTTCCATGCAGGATTCCATTTTAACTTTCAAAATAATTTATATGCGCTTCCTTGAGATATCTTGGACTTGTTGCTTTCTTTTTGCTTCTACCAAGGTATATTCTCTGGGTTGGAAACCAAAATTACCAAATTCAATTTTTACACACATTTAGAAACCACATGTTAAGGTTTTCAAGCCAAGCTAAAGATTTTTAATAACTTTGAAAGAAATATATTCTTTTAGCATTTTTCATAGATTCATTGATTTTTTTTCTACCATATGCTTTATTCTTGTTACATGGCATGATGTGAGGCAATGCTTATACAAATTAATTTTCACTGCATTCCTCAGAAGTGCAGTTGATTAGTCAAAGGAGTAAAAAAGCCAGGGCCTCAGATTCAAAACACAGAAGTGAAAGTTTCTAACATATTGTGATAGCCCACTTCTCGTCGGGCAGTCTTGAAGTGTTCCATAATAATAATAAAGATGCTCGAGGAGCAACTTTTACTCCCAATTTAATTCATACACAAAAGTTGAAACTACCTTCTTTTATACTAAACTTCCGAACTACTTAATATTCCGTATGAAGATAGCAGCTACAAATACTCAAACGTCATTGGTCCGTCGGGATTTCCCAGAATGTTCTGCATATTCTCATGACTTCGCATGACGTCAAGTATTACGCAATAATATTTCTCTGCTGTTCGTTAGCTGAAACGTAAACATAACTTTTGCTTTTTCAAACCAATGCCCTGTATATAGACGTCAAAACTGACGCTCTAATCCTTTTATGGCAATTGTCTTCATTTACCTTTTGGTATTTGTGTCTGTAAGCATGTGTTCACATAAAAAATTATGGCAAGTGATAGTTCCAAGCCAAGAAAGAGGAGCTAGATATTCTAAGTACACTTTACAGTAAAACTGAACTTCTACGTTATATAAGAAGAGTTGACTGGAAATGGACAAGGACATACATACTTCTGTAAAGTCTCCTATGTAATTAGCTAGTCCCACTGCTAACCAAACATTGTTGTCAGATTGAGGACAACTGTAGGCCACAAGTTTGTCGACATCAATTCAGAATCGATAGAAACAGTACAAGCTGAAAAGTATTAAGCAATTACTTGAAGTGTTGTGTTAAATGGACTAGTAGATCCTTGCAAGATAATCACCTACACTTGAAAGCAAAAAAAATATTTTTAATCATTTATTAACACCCATTTTCACTGACGTACCAGCTTACTCTTTTGAACTAGTATCAATAAGATCAAAATGTTTCAAGCCAATATTTGCATTTTGTCTACCATTTATATGCATATGCAATCAAAGGGGTGAATTACAACTGTTACTGCTACTATTTCTATTACTGCTGCTTTTAGTACTTCTGCTATTATTATTTTTGCTGTTATTCCTACTACTACTACTACTACTACTACTACTACTACTACTACTACTACTTCTGCTACAACTGTTACTGCCACTGATACCTCTACTACCATTAGTAAAAGTCACAGTAGTATAATAGTATTAATCTGATAGAAGTAGCAGTAATAGTGGAAATAATAGTGGAAGTAGTGGCAGTGGTAGTATTGGTAGTAACTGCTGTTGTAATACTAGTAGCAGTAAGGTAAGTAGTAAGGTTAGTAGTTAGTTTAGTACTTAGTTTAGTAGTGATGTTAATAGTACGATTAGTAGTACATTTAGTAGTAATGTTAGTGATAAGATTAGTAGTAAGGTTAGTAGTAACATTGCTACTAATAATAGTAGTATTAGTGATATTAGTAACAGCAGAACTCGTATTAATAGTTGTAATATTGCTGGAAGTAGTATTTGTTATAACAGTAGTAAGAGTAGTTGTAGCAGCAAATGTAGAAATTATTGTTTCAAAAGTAGTTTCTATATCAGGAGCAAGAGCAGACAATGTAGTGGAATTTGTAAGAAAAGTATTCATAGTAATAGTGGAAGTAGTAATAGCAGCAACTAGGTAGTATTGGTAGTAAAAATGATAGAAATAGTAGAAATAGTTATGGCAGCAATGGCAATTATAGCAGTGGCAGTTCTACTAGCCGTAGTGGTATTTTAATATTATTACTTTCATTTTTCTTCAGTGTATCCTTTTCTTTTCTTTTTATTACTATTATTACTATTAGTATTTATATTTTCTAATTATCTTACTTGCCGTGACCGTAGCAGTAGAAATGTAAAGTGCCTTTTCAGTAGTATTGGTAGTAATACTAGCAAGAAAGGAAGTAGTCTTAGTAATAGTAGTATTATTAATACGTAGTGGTAGTTGCAGTAGTAGTAATGGTGGTAAAACAAGTAAGAGTATCCATCGATCCATCGATCCATCGATCCATCGATCCATCGATCCATCGATCCATCGATCCATTTTGATTGATCTATTGATCTATCGATTTATCCATCCATCTATCTATCTATTTATCTATCTATCTATCTATCTATCTATCTATCTATCTATTTATCTATCTACTTGTCCGCGTATATACAGTATATATATATATATATATATATATATATGTAAGAATTATGTGGGTCATTTGACGTATTTTGTTTTACTGTATTTTTTCTCAAGAGATCGTTTATTCCTACTCAAAATCTTCAAAAAGACCGATAGCATAGCAAACAACATATTATTCCCCTTATGGTTTGTTATTTTAGGTTTTAGGTTTTAACTTTTATTCGCCGAAAAAAGGATTGATCTTGAATATATTTCTTAAAACGTTTAACTGGGCACAGTAAGGAATAAGAGATTTTCCTTGTAGGTGATTAAAATCTTGTACTTTATATTAATAGAGATTATTCACCAGCCAACGCCTGTTTTCTTGTTACTTGTATTCCGAATGTTGAGCAATTACGTTCTTTAGTAAACCTAGTTGGCCTCTCGTGGATTTTAAAGTAATACCTAAAGACGATATTGAATTTTTAAATTTAAGATATCTTCCAAGATAAAGAAAGAAAGTATCTAAAAAACGGGTGTGAAGTAGAGCTTAGTATCAGGTTGGTATCATTTTAAATCGTATTTTGATCTATGATCTTTTACAAATCACTTGTTTCCTTTATGTTGTTAATTATTTTGAGCTCTTTCTTTATCTGAGCTAAATATTAAATTTGGAATCAAGTCTAAAGTATGGTATGTGTAGCATGTTTTGTGTATTGTTCGAGAGAGGGGAAAAAGACGTAAAGAAAAATAATAGACGGATAGATAAATAGATAGATAGGTAAACAGATAGATAGATAGATAGATAGAGGGATAGATAGATAGATAGATAGATAGATACATAGATAGATGGATAAATGGATAGGTAGGTAGGTAGATAGATAGATGGATAGATAGATAGATAAGTAGATGGATAGATAGATAGATAGATAGATAGATAGATAGATAGATAGATAGATAGATAGAGAGATAGAGAGATACATTGACAGCTTACTCCAGCTGGATACTCTGAGCAACAGTTAGAAATAGCTGTGGTTTGTGGCTAGTTAGATAGCCAGAAAGACTCTAGCAATAAAAAGACCTATTGTTACTGGGAAAGGCTTCTCCCTTAATCTGTTGAATGAAATTAGTTACTCTAACAGTAGGGATCTGGGAAAGAGTGACGCAGTCAGGTGGGGCATTGTGCTGCAAAAAAATTTGGTGTGGAACTCAATATTTATAGTTTAGTTGAGCAGTTATCAGGGTTTATTTTGACTCTAACACAAAATTATTTAGATATTCCATCTGTCGTGTTTGTGTTCAATTAATCTTAGAACCAGCTAGCTAAGGAGTGCTTTCTTTGATTATATTTTTCGTAGAAGGAAGGAATCGAATAAACTTTCCGACAAAAGGAATAAAGGAATTCTTATTTTTCACTTTAGTATTTTTCCGTTGGCTTCCATTTTCGAACTACTAGATTATTCACATATTGGATTTTTAGTGTAAATTAATTTCGTGGTATTACATTTTCACAGGGCCGCCGTATCATGTTGACCTTTTGTACACAATACAATCTTCTTTGCATTGTTATGAGAAAAACAAGAAGGAATTGGTGTGTGCGCTAATTAAAACTACTTTGTAGGACAAATACATAATTTGATTTAACTGTCATTTTCATTCCCTGGTGGTATCCGGGACAAAAATGTAGTTTAATTTAAGTGCCATTTCAAATATCTTTCGTTACCCAGGGCAAAAATATATCTTGGTTTAAATGCCATTTCTGCTACCTATTGGTATCAGGGGCTAAAAAGAGTTTGAGGTAAATGCCATTTCCAGTACCTTAGTTTTTTACGAGATTAATGAAGTTGATTCAAATGCGAATTATAACAGGACAAAAAAGGAGTTCATCTAAATGACATATCTAATACCTTTGTTATCCAGTACAAAAACGGAGTTTATGTAAATGTCATTTTCAATAGCTCTTGGTATCCGAAACAAAAATACAGTCTAACTTAAATACCACTTTCAATACTTTCCGTTTTCCAGGACAAAGACATAGTTTAATTTGAATGCCATTTCCAATACTTTTATTATACAGACAAAGGCATAGTCTGACACAAATGCCATTCTCAATACATTTGATTTTCAGAAGAATAACTAGTTTGATTTAAATGCAATTTGAATACAGGACAGAAAGACAATTTTATTCAAATGCCTTTTCCTATACCTTTGTTATCAAGGATAAAAATAGAGTTCGATAGAATTGTCGTTTTCGAATCCTATTGTTATCCGAGACAAAAATATAGTTCAATTGAAATGCCATTTCAAATCTTTTCAGACAACATTTTCACAAGCTATCACCGTTGATAGCTTGTGAAAATGCAAAATTTGAATAGAGGTAGGAGTGATCTGAGCTTTTATTCGAGTTTAATGAAATACGATTATTATTATTATTATTATTATTATTATTGAGTGGTGGAGCAATACGAGCCCATGGGGGGCTCAGGGGTAGAAACCCCAGCAAACCCATCCGACTACCAGCCCGACAAGGGTAAACTGGGTGCATGCATTACACCCAAGTGTGTGCGATGTCCCTTTCAAGCAGTACTAAGTTAAGCCGACCAATAAAGGCAAGTTCAGCTTTTCCCACTGTTTCCGCCAGGTTTACCAAGCTCGACTAGGGCAGGGGTGCTGCTCCCTGAGGAATTGCCAGGCGACCTGCTGGTCTGGGCACTTTCCGTCTACCCTATTATTATTATTATTATTATTATTATTATTATTATTATTATTATTTGATAATATTTCAACAGGTGCATTATATCAGTTTGCATAACTGGTTTTCATATAAGTCCTGTGTATAAAAGTTAAAAAATAAGTATAATACAATTTAAAAAAATGAAGAAAAGCAATTAATTTACAAATAAATATTGTAGAAGTTTTGAAATCAGTGGTTAAAAGTTAAGCGAGTGAAAATTCGTCAAGATGTGTCTGGGAAAATAATGAACATCTGAACAAGTGTGACATTTGAAACACTAGGCAATTGGGTGTAAATCATCTTAGACACATTTACAAATTCAGAAATAGGTCCACATTTTTACAGAAAGAACCATAGTTAGATTCTGTTCTGACACCTAATGGTAAGTCATTATAAACTACTACCGCATTGTAATAAAAGACTTTTTAGTACTTTCTAGTTTCACTTTAGGCACTCTCAAAAGTTTAATTTAATGATTAGATTCATTGTGGATTCCTCCCATATTTATTAAGATGCGTAATAAGTCATCTCAATGCATTGGTCGCTGGTCTTGAGGTTTGCATTACTGACATTTCATAACACAGTGCACAGATACTCACAATGCATAGATACACATCAATGGATGTTATACCAAGCCTGTCATTTGAGGACGTTGGGTCAGTTCTTTGACGTTTTTCTAAAGCCTTCTTACTATTAATACGTCTCCGTAACGCCTAATGCAGGACCAATAAAACCACAAAGACTCAGAAGTTCCTTGTGGAGGGGACCTTACCTGTAGAATATCTTATACGGTTTTTTTAAATTTTTAATCAAATGCATTTTCCAACTACTTTTGTTTTCAGCTTAAATGAAACAAATTAAGGAGACACATGTCAAGGTAATATTGTATGCAGGCACCTGAACTAAAAACATTTCAGCCTTCTTTCTTCCTATTTAGTTAGTTTTCAGGCCTAGCACCAGTAGGTAGGTTCTTTCAAGATTTTGCATTACGAGCTGTGATTCTTGCCATCCAAATTTTAGCTCAAATCTTTAGAAGTCGTTACTTAATTTATTCACTGCCTCTCTTTTCTGATAGTCTTCCCAAGATAAAACAACTGATCTATGTCTTTCATAACGATGTCGTTTATCTTAATTCTTCCCTGTCTCCTTGTATTGTTTCATTACCTTGCACTTGCCTCCGTTCCTCTGCAGTTGCCAGACTTTGCTGGGAGTTGTAATCAGCCTAGTTGTTTTCTTTTAGCTGTGGTCGAAAATTGACAAAACTACAACGGATTTTGGCATCATCCAGTCTTTTGGCAACAGGAAAACAAAACCTGAAATCACAGAAACTTCCTCTTGTAACTTAAAACAAATTGATTTGTTTCCATAGTTAATCATCTAGCACTCAAAACCNGTCAGTTCTTTGACGTTTTTCTAAAGCCTTCTTACTATTAATACGTCTCCGTAACGCCTAATGCAGGACCAATAAAACCACAAAGACTCAGAAGTTCCTTGTGGAGGGGATCTTACCTGTAGAATATCTTATACGGTTTTTTTAAATTTTTAATCAAATGCATTTTCCAACTACTTTTGTTTTCAGCTTAAATGAAACAAATTAAGGAGACACATGTCAAGGTAATATTGTATGCAGGCACCTGAACTAAAAACATTTCAGCCTTCTTTCTTCCTATTTAGTTAGTTTTCAGGCCTAGCACCAGTAGGTAGGTTCTTTCAAGATTTTGCATTACGAGCTGTGATTCTTGCCATCCAAATTTTAGCTCAAATCTTTAGAAGTCGTTACTTAATTTATTCACTGCCTCTCTTTTCTGATAGTCTTCCCAAGATAAAACAACTGATCTATGTCTTTCATAACGATGTCGTTTATCTTAATTCTTCCCTGTCTCCTTGTATTGTTTCATTACCTTGCACTTGCCTCCGTTCATCTGCAGTTGCGAGACTTTGCTGGGAGTTGTAATCAGCCTAGTTGTTTTCTTTTAGCTGTGGTCGAAAATTGACAAAACTACAACGGATTTTGGCATCATCCAGTCTTTTGGCAACAGGAAAACAAAACCTGAAATCACAGAAACTTCCTCTTGTAACTTAAAACAAATTGATTTGTTTCCATAGTTAATCATCTAGCACTCAAAACCACTGTACAGTGGAACTTGCCGATGCGACCACTCTGTTAATACGACCATATTTCCGTATCTGGAAGGTGGTCCTATTTAAATATCTATTCAAATGGGTTCCACTGTAAATAATATACTATATCTTTATCTTTACTTTTAGTATTCCAGAGGAATTCATTATCTTCTATAGTCTTTCTTTGTGTTTACGGCCATTTCAATTTCGATAACGACCATAAAATGGTGACCTCCATTCATTGATCTGCTTTACAATATTTTTCATAAAACATATTTGTTTGATCGTCCTTCGTTCCAGGTTAAACCCTGCCTGGTCTTTATTTATTGCCCCATTCAATCCCAGTTAGATCCTCTTCCCATTGATGATGTGATGAATACTGTTCCTCGTTACGTTTGAAAATGCGACTCCTCTTCTTTTCTTAGTGTTTCTTAGGTCAATCCTCTTTGGTAAATGATGATTAACCATTTAGGTTTTTTCTGTGGTATCTTTCTCCTGTTATATCATTTTAATCTGATATAGAGTATTCTCCTGTCAATAGTTCTTTTGGTATTTTTCCGTTTTTGCATAAATTAATAATGTCACGTCTTGACAAGTACTTTCTCATTTGATTTAATAAATTTCAGAATCAAATTACTTTAATGACAAATAACTCTACTTGATGATTTGCTGTTGTCTTTATCTCCAAGCCAACATGTTTCTTTAACACCTAGTAAACGTAATGAAATGATTTTGTTAAGAGAGATTAAATTCAATTCTTAAACTTCTGTGTGTGATTAAGACCAATTCGTATCTCTATAGATTTACCATCCGCCATGGCATGGAGTACTATGGAAACATTTGAACAGGTGTTCTCTCATCTCATTTTGATGTTCTGGGTTTAATTCAGAGAGATGTTTGTATCTCATGAGGTCAAAATGTCACTGATAGTTTTTAACGTTTTTTCTCGTCGATAAAATGTGACTTGTTTTTGACGACATTTATGCCTGATAACACTAAAACGTTTTATTATAAACAGAAGTGAAATTTTGTCAAGATTTGATGTTTGTCTTCATCCAAATTTTCTTTTTCGATGAAACAAATTTTTGTCCTATCTTAGCATGCTACTTGTCACTAATTTTGACGCTTTTGTGACATCATCATAAACAAGTTGTTACTGCTTGTTCCTACTTATTCTCACTTGTTCCTACTTGTTCTTACTTGTTCCTGTTTGTTCCTACTTGTTTCTACTTGTTTCTACTTGTTCCTACATGTTCCTACTTATTCTCACTTGTTCCTACTTGTTTCTGCTTGTTCCTTCTTGTTCCTACTTGCTTTTACTTGTTCCTACTTGTTTCTACTTGTTCCTACTTGTTGCTACATGTTCCTGCTTGTTCCTCCTTGTTCCTACTTGTTCCTGCGTGTTTCTGTGTGTTCCTACTTATTCCCACCTGTTCCTACTTGTTCTATTTGTTCATTTTTTTGAATACTTGTTACTGACACTTCCTTTTCCTCAGTACTGATGATGCCCTAGTCTGCTGATACAGCACAGCCAGTTAGCGTCTAGCTTTGTATGTCGTTCCATACCAGAGTAATATCTGGTCAATTGGTCTACGGTTGGTTTGTTCTTCGGGGATTTCCTTCCTCTAGGATGGCTGCCGACCAAAGCTGATGACCCAATCCATTGGGAGAAATACTACATTTTTTCGATTTCTGTTTCTACATCTGTATGTTTGGATAGCTTTTCAAACTCTCTAAAGGAAACGTTTTTATCTGAAGAAACACTCATATCGATAAGCAGACAGGTGTTGTTCTTCCTGTCCTTGACAATTATGTTTGAACGACTAGTCTGTATTGTCCGATCAGTATGCACAGAAAAGTCCCACAGAATTGTAAAGTCTTTCTCTTCTGTAACTGGCTCTGGATGGTGTTCATACCAGTTACTCTTGCTTTCTACACAAAATGCTTGCATATGTTCCAAATGTCGTGTATGCTGACCAATTGTAACATCCAATCAACTGCGTTATCTAGATATTGTAAAAGACCAATAGTAGAGATTTTATAGGAATTTTATGGTCCTCCATGTCAGTGTAAGTTCCATCGGTAAAAATTGAAGTTAGAAGTTTATAGGTTGTTGTTAGGGTCTGTAGTTCTTAGGGTTACCAGTATCATTATTTTTAGCAAGCAGGTAAGTTGTGCCGAGACAGAACCATTCAGGTGTTTAGTCTGGTTCTGTTGATATTCGATGAAAGTTGTGAGCTAGTCTCGAGTGTGCTGTATGGAGGTTGTTGAACCAAAAGTTGGAGATTTGATCAATAACCGGAGATTTCCATTTGTGAGACTTCTTGAGAGCCTTTACAATTTCTTCAACAGTCAAGTTCTCTCATGTTTGTTGGAGAATGTCTTTAGTGGAATCTTATAGATGGTTTAACCATAAGGCATTTTCATTAAAGCCTTTGTCATTTCTCCAGATGTTATTCCAAAAACTACGAACCTCTTCTTTCAGTGGTATTTCATCCATGCAGATCTAAGATTTACCAATTTCACAATAAGCCTTTTTGATATAAGTTTCAAATATTTTGTTTGCCTATAGAACTTATTGGGTTTAATAAACCTGCGTAAACGTTGGGTCTTAACTTAGCGTTTCTGTTTTAGCTCTTCCTTAATGGCGGGAATATAGTTTTTGTTTTCAATTTTGTATTTCCTTATTACTTTTTTGGCCTTTCCAGATCTTAATTCTTTATCGTTCTGCTTTTCTTCTAATATAGAGATTTCTTTTCGGTACTGCTCAATTTCCTTATCAATTTTTACCTGCCACTTTGTTTTATTGGGTTTCTTAGCCTTAGTTCTTTTTCTTTTGGTCTTAACACCACATCTTGAAATACTTGCATAAATAAGTTGGTTTATCGCTGTCAGATCTGGGCTAAGCTCGTTACAGATTTGATGTAGTGCAATATTTCCTACCTTGAAAATATGTTTGCATTTGAAAGAATGACGAATATTAAGAAGTGGGTCTCTGTCGTTAATATTGGTGTGCTGTACTACAAAAAGTTGCTCCAAGATTTCTGTTCTCATTATCTCCAGTTCTTCTGGATTTATCTCCTGCAATCCTTCATCATTCGGTTACTGAAACCTTCCATTTTCCACCTCCTGATTTCTATCGCCAATATCCTGGCCTTCAACTTCACCTCCACCTCTATGAATTACACCAACATCAATATCAGTATTCTTTGTATCATCCTGTGTATCATATTCCAGTTATCTTTTAGCATTCATTCTAACATCATTAGAAACCTTTTCTTTAATCTGAGAAAGTTCAACATCTGTCAATTTCCTTTCGCACATAATATACCTTCTGACATTTGCCAGTTTATTAGCATTAAGATTTTCAATTTTTTTCACTATCACTATTACGCGTACCCCAGACGATAAAAGTATCTTCAGTGTTATTTGTCTCTGGATTTTCAAGTGCAAAATAAAAGTGATACATAACTTCCTTGTACTTTTCCCTTGTCCATCTTTTCCTTTTTTCCTTTCGGGTGTTCTTAGTTGGTGATCGAGCAGGGCCAGGGGTGGGATTTCTTTCTTCCTGGTGACCGTGCTGTCCTTCGTTAGGGGAAGAGTTAGACTCAGTAGCAGACTTTTCGACCTCAGGCTGGCCTAGTCCTGAGCCATGCATCCCTTGTTGACCTGCGCGAAGGAACGAGGCGGTGTGATTTACTTCTGGTTTTCATCTCATAAGGATTGCTTTTTAGCCTCACTGCCAAGGAGCTGGGTATTCCGCGCCAGTCGCTACCTGGAATTTCGAGTCCATGCAGATTTATTATTATTATTATTATTATTATTATTATTATCATTATTACATCTAATTTTTCTTTGGACTTTTTTTTTTGTCACCATTAGCGCCGGATCCAATCCTGGTTCTTGGGCTCTAATTGGCAGTCATCATCTATTTAATTCATAATACTTTTCGTAGGATGTGGGCCGATCCTAGTAGAGTGATCGTATGGAGATTGGTAACGTTGATGTTTCCAGGAACTTTGCTTATCAATGCCTTTTTTTATTACTCCTAGTGCTCCGATGTCAACTGACACAATTCATGTCTTCATTCCCCACATTCAAGTCAATTTCCATATCTTTATACTTGAACTGTTTCTATGCTACTTTAACAGATGTATTCCGATCAGATGGTACTGCCATGTCGATTAGCATACATGTTTTTTCTTTCTTGTTTTTAATAATGATGTCAGGTTTGTTGGTTTTAATGGTTCTGTCAGTGTCGACTTGTATATCTAAGAGGATGATAACTTTTTCGTTTTCTGTACCTGTTTTTGGTTGGTGCTCATACCACTTGTCAGTTGTTTTGATGGTGTAATACTGTAAGGTCTTCTAGTGCGTGTATGCTGCGGCGCTGTAATGTCTTTTGATGCATTCTGTCTTGGCTATCCCTTTGATGAAGATTGTTTTCTCGCATTTGTCCAGTCCAAATTCCATCTTTATATCATCACTGAATGTTTTCATGATGTCTAGCAGTTTCTTGAGTTGTTCATCATTCATAGCGAATGCCTTCAGGTCATCCATGTACAAAGGATGGTTGATTTTTCTTTTTTCATCTCATAGCCAGGCCTCTTGTTGTTCAGCAGCGTGCTTAATGGTGCTAGAGCAAGACAAAAAAGGAGCAGAGATAGTGAACCTCCTTGAAATATGCCACTATTGATGTTAATTCTTTTCGATTTCATGATTCCGTTGTTGTGGTTGAGATGGAGGGTTGTTTTCCATTTCTTCATACTTGCACTTGTGAAATTAATTACTGTTGGGTTTGGTTTGAACATCCTCAGATACTTAATAATCCATCAGTGTGGTTCACTATCGAATGCTTTCTTATAATCAATCCAAGCTGCTAATAAGTTGCTTTTATTTCTCGTGCAGTTTTTGATAATATTTCTTTAACTTGAATTGAAGTTTTGTTGTTACTATGATTCAGAATTTCCTTGTATGTCGGGTATTTATGGTTGGACATACAGAAATGATTCAGTATATATGTATGCTTTCTGTTACCTTCAACAAATCATCTTATTTATCAGTAGTTGGTCTTTACATCCGTAACTTCCTCTTTTAGATCCTCTTTATTCAGTTGGTAACAGATCATTCTCCTGAAGAAATATAGACGTTCTTTTAGTAAGGATGGATGTTCAGATTTTGTACATTGTTAGTAAGCAAGTCATTGGACGATAGTCCTTCCGATTTATGGTTTCTTAGGATTTAGGAAGTAGATAAGTTAAACCTTCAATCAGCCTCTCCGGTGCTTTTTCAGGGTGTTTTAAGATGTCATTATAACCTGTAGTTAATTCGTCATGAACGCTGGAGAGGTTCTTGCGCCAAAAATTGGCTATTCCATCGTTTTCTGTGCTTTTCAGTTGCTAGATTTCATAATTGCAAATGCAGCTTCTTCTTTTGGGATGTTCATTTTTGTTGTTCATGATTTTCAAACATTTTTTCTTGATCTTTGATCCATAGGGCTTCGATATTATGGGTTTTGATGTCCTCCCAAATTTTATTCCAAAATTCCTCAACGTCCTGCATTTCTGGTGGTTCATTGACCTCGATTGACTTCTTTCCTAGTTTACGGTAAAATCTGTTAGTATTTTCTTTAAAGCTCTTGTTTTGCCTGTATAATTTACTCCGTTTTTCAAATCTACAGTTTTTCTGAGCTTTTGATTGTATTCACTGTTTAACGTTTTCTTTTACTTCAGTTAGGTTTTGGTTTCTTCGGAAGTTGTATTTCCATTCTTTTTTCCTGATCTTACGTTTCTTTACTCGGGAGCCTTTTTGTAGTTTGGGGAGGGGGGATAATCCTTTCTCTTTGTTTCAATATCTTTCTCAATCTTCAGTTTCCGGACAGGTGGTTTGCTCTTCCTGTTGGTAGTCATCTTTCGAGGTTTGAGACCAAGTTCACCGGTGATGACATCTGTAGCTGTATCTGTAGCTGGTTGAGACCAAGTTCACTGGTGATGACATCTGTAGCTGTATCTGTAGCTGGTTGAGTTCAGTTTGGCTAAAACCAGCTTTCGAAAGATTAATCTGGTCGATAGCATTATTCGCTCGTTAAATTCGCCTTTTTTGTCATTTTTTATCTCAGGTATCAGAGACCGTTCAGCCATATATTCTTCTTTAAGTACTTCCCACTTTCTCAAGATGTTGCCTTTCATCCCAGTTATCACTTGTTAATCTTCAATAAAATTTTCTACATTGGAGTTATTAGTTACATCAACAATAGTCTCAGATAATTCGGCTATAGCTGGGATGCCCTGGTCAGGTTCGTCGTTCCCTGGGTTTGATTCCTCTTGCTCTATTTCAGGTATTTGTAGATTTTACCTTACTTTATCTTCAATCTCTTTAAGTTCATCCTTAGATAGCCTAGGATTTCTTTCTATATCTCTTCTAACAGCTGCTAGTTTATTAGCACCCAAGTAGCTTCTCTCTCTCTCTCTCTGCAGGGTATGTTGGGAATTGTTTCACTAGGATCTAGTTTAGCTGGGTATTATGACTCCATGACTTTTTTTATTCTTCCCTTGACCATTTGTGTCTAGTTCCTTTTGGTAGATTCTTGATGTTTTAATTGCGAAGGCCTCTTTAAGCGGTCGGGTCTTCGTGGAAATCTTCTAAAACTTCTGATTCGGGAAGATTTCTTCATGTAGCTGACTTTCCGACCTTATCCTAGTTGCCCGATAAGGGAAGGGGACCTTGGTAAATCGCCCGATGTGTGATGGGGGGTGAAATTCTTTTGGTTGTCTTTTCCATAATGATATTAAAAGGTTTGGGTGAGTTTTCCTCCCAAGTAGCCTAGTTCCACTAATCCGCCTTCACCATTAAAAAAAGACATTTCCTTCTTCTGTTGACAAATCTGTTGATTTTACTGTTCAATCCGTCAGGACCCTTTCCTGGTACTGTTAGCTTGGTAGGATCTGCCCGGGGATTTGACTTTGGAGTTACCTTCTCCTAGCTTTTCCCACCCAAGGGTTACCCTGCAAGGCAGGGGAGTGATACATTTTAACGTCATACCCAGGACGATTATTATTGCTGAAAAGTTTCTTTAGATATGTTTTTATGAAATCAAACACCGGGTAAATACTAGTTACCTAGGGTGAATGAAGTTGTGTTCTGGGTGTTGGTGTATAAGGCAAAGGAATTAAAAAACGCCCAAAAAAACAATAACAAAAAAGCCCAACAAAAAACAAAAAACAACATAGAACAAGACTACGTATGGACATCAATAGAGGCGTAATTACGCATTGTTATAAGTAATACAGAAATTTATCTATAAAACCCCTTTTTTGGAAAAATTAATATAAAAATAATTCACGACACGAATATCAACAGCGACGAAATACTTAAAAAAATTCTATTATTTCAGTACTCAAGGCTCGCCTTAAAATGTGAGCTGTGCTATTCAAAACGATCTTTTGAACGTCTGGAAGAGATTGTTTACTTGGAATTTGGTCTAGAAAATCTTGGGTAACCATTTTTAATAAGAGCTAGTGCTCGGACTACTACGGGCAAGGTTTTTATTTCCAAGTGCCACATTTTATCACGTTCAATTTCTAGATCTATATACTTGCTAAGTTTCTCAAAAATCCTTGCTGAGGTATTCCTATCAAATAATACACTCATATCAGTAAAGATACAGGTGTTGTTTTTCTTATCTTTGATCACAATGTCAGGACGATTTGCATGAGTTGTTTGATCTGTGTGGCAAAGGAAAATCCCATAGAATAGTTGTCTTCGTTGACTGATTCAGATTGGTGCTCGTACCAATTTGTATTGGTTTCTATTGAGTACTCTTTGTATATTTTCCAATGCAAGTATTGACCTACCTTGTCATGCCAATTCTCATACTCATTTGATGATAAAATTGAGCTTTCTGTGACAAGGTGATCAATTGATTTAAACTTTTTCTCGCAAAATCTGCATTTTAAATTGCCACCGTTATGAAGAACATTTGCTTGGTAATTAAAGGTGGACAAATTATGATCCTGTGCGGCAAATTTAAAACCCTCAGTCTTCCCTTTCAGTCAAGAGCTGCTCAGCCACTGATGAGTTGTCTTTTCATCAACATCACCACTTTTTGCTTCACGTTACAAACTGTCCGTGGAGAGGTTTATCTTGTAACTTATGTTCTAACTGTTAAACTCCCAAATCTTTTCCTTTTCATTTTGTCTTTTTTTGCTATGGCTGTAGGTGTTAGCTCTTCATTTACACTTTCAATTCCAATTCTCTAAAAGCCTTATTCGATTCTTTAGAAACAGAGTGAAGCTTTTTCGAATTTTCTTGAGAATGTCTAAG